>JASDQU010816535.1:2644-14568 GCA_032191745.1 Picea mariana
ACATTACGCTGACTCTGCATGATCATCTGCTCCATAACTGCATGTTGGATTCTTGAGCCTCCCACAATGTGATGCCCAAATTTATTTTGGATAGACTTGGTCTCTAAATTACCAAACCATACAGAGATCTATATTCTTTTGATTTGAGAAAATTTAAATGTGTGGGTATGATTAACGATTTAGTGGTTAATATTGCACAGATTCCTGTAAAAAGTGTTTTAATGGATGTGGTTTTTGATGATATCCCTCCAAAGTTCAACATGTTGTTGTCCATGTCTTGGGGCACCAAACTTGGAGGATCCCTTCAACTCGACATGACATACGCTACAATCCCGATCTTCGGTGGACAATTCACCCGCCTATATGGAGAAACAAGGTTGGCATATACAGTAAGTGATCTTTTGAATCCAAATAATTATCTTGTTTATGTTGCAGATCAGGATTTAGGAAACTTTATATTATCGATTGATGATGATTTAGATGAATGTATAGAAGAAAATTGTACAGAAAAAGAAAATATAGAAAAGACAAATAAAAATGTAAATAGCATTGGAGTTTGGAAAATGTATTTCGATGGTGCTTCATCTTGTGAAGGAGAAGGAGCTAGAGTGTTGTTTGTGGCACCCAGAGACGAGTTTATCGTCCCTTTCTCTTACAGATTACAATGGGACATCGATTACACCAATAATGTATGTGAATACAAATCCCCGGTTTTAGGATTAGAGGCTGCCAGAAAGTTGAAGATTGAAAACCTGGTAGTTTATGGCAATGTAAAATTAATTATATAGAATATAAAATAGCAATATTAGGCTAAACAACCGAGATTGAGGTATTACAGAAATTGTGCCTGGGATCTAATTGAAATTTTTTTCTCCTCGTTTAATATTCGTCACATCCCAACAACAAAAAATCAACAGGAAGATTCATTGGCCAAAGCAGCCACAATGTTTGTACCTCCTACTATTCTCAAACTAAAGTATCACATAGAAATGAGGCACAGACCCTCAATACCAAATAATATATAACACTGGCAGGTCTTCGAAGATGATGAGCAAATCAGACAATTCCTAGAAATGGTGGACAAATTTTTCGAAACATATATTGATCAGGAAAATCAAAATGACCCTGCTTGGATAATGAAGGAAGGTGAGGATCCTCAGCAGTTTCGAGATAAGATCGCTAATCGTCACATGTTTTTACTGAAAAATAATTAGATCCCTAAAGGTCTAATTCCCTTGGAGAGATTATTTGATCATGATGATATTCCCTTAAAGTCTACTTTGCAGCCTCAGCCTGAAGAGGTTGAAGATTGTAATATAGGCACCAAGGAAACTCCTAAGCTAGTAAAAATATCTAAATACCTTCCCCCTAAAATGAAAAGAAAATATGTTGAATTAATCAAGAAGTACAAGGATGTTTTCGCCTAGTCCTATGATGAATTAAGAAGTTATGATACCACCGTAATCGAACACAAAATTCCCCTAAAGTAGGGTGTTAAACCACTTAGGTAGAATCTTAGACAGATAAATATCATACTACTGCATGTGATAGAGAAGGAGGTAAAGAAGCTCATGGATGCTAAAATCATTTTTCCACTCAGATACTCTGAGTGGGTAGACAACTTGGTCCCTGTAAGAAAGAAAAACAGTGAAATCAGACTGTCTGTAGATTTCAGGAATTTAAACAAATCGGCCCTCAAAGATAATTATCCTTTACTCAAGATGGACCACATGTTGGAAAAAGTGGTCGGGGAAAATAGAATATCCATGATTGACAGCTTCTCAGGATATAATCAAATTGCATTCCACGAGGATGATAAGGAAAAAACCGCGTTCACCACCCCATGGGGTACCTTCATGTATGACAAGATGCCATTCAGACTGATGAATGCAGGAGCCACGTTCCAACGAGATATAGATATCACCTTTGTCGGTGAAAGAGATAATCTTGTAGTGATGTATCTTGATGATCTAACAATATTTTCTAAATCTAATGAAGAGCACTTGATTCACCTCAAACAGACGTTTGAGAAATGTTGAAAGTTCGGTTTGTCTCTGAACCCCAAGAAATCTCATTTTTCTATGCAGGAAGGTAAACTCTTGGGCCACATAGTATCTAGAGATAGAATTAAAATCGACCCGAAAAGGGTTGAAGCTACATATACAATAAATATTCCTAGGAATAGAAAAGGGATTCAATCATTTTTAGGAAAAAATAATTTTTTAAGAAGATTTATCGCAAACTTCGTTGAAATTATAAAATTGATTACAGATATGCTCAAGAAGGACAATGAGGTTAAATGGAAAACCAAAGCCAAAGTATCATTCAAATGTATCAAGAGAGTTATAGGTGAAGCACCAGTGTTGGCCAGCCCAAATTATATGAAGGAATTCTTGATTTTCTCATTTGCATCCGAACACACTATCGTTGTCGTTCTCTTACAAAAGAACGATGAAGGTTTTGAGAAACCAATAGAATTCTTTAGTAAAAGTCTCAGAGATGTTGAACTAAGATATGATATAATAGAAAAGCAAGCATATGCAATGGTCAAATCTCTCAAAGATTTCAAAACTTATGTGCTCCATTCTAAGGTAATCGCCTATGTACCAACAGCGTTGTCAAAGACATATCAGTTCAGCTAGATAGTGACGGAAAAAGAGGCAGATGGTTGGCCAAGATTCAAGAATTTGAATTAGAAGTAAAACCGACCAAACAGATCAAAGGTCATGGTTTGGCTAAATTACTACCCGAATCCAATTTCTGGGCACTTGGGATAAATCATTTACAATCCTACGAAGAGCTTCTAGATATCGAAGAGTTCGATGACCAGATACCTATGACTCAAATCCGGGAAAAATTCTCTTCTTCGGCTTGGTATAAAGACATAGTTTCCTACCTTCTCACTCTATAGTGATCGAGCAGTGTGACTCCTTCCAAAGCTAAAACGTTGAAGTTGCACACAGTAAAATATTGTATCATGGACAGTCAACTATATTGGAAGGACCCTCTGGGTTTCTTACTAAGTTGTCTAGTAGAATCCGAAATAGAGAGAGTAATAAATGAATTCCATGAAGGGGTGTGTGGAGGGCATCATTCATGGAGAGAAATGACATATAACTATTGGTTGAAACTATTTGTTGATGTGAACGCTAAAGTCAGAGCCTGTAACCCCTGTCAATTATTTTTAGGCAAGCAAATGATTCCCGCACTACCTTTGGTCCAAGTTAAAACATAAGCTTTGTTTCAGCAATGGGGTCTAGATTTCATCGGTGAAATTCATTTGCATTCAAGTGCACAACATAAGTGGATTTTGACTACTACTGACTATTTCACCAAATGGGTAGAGGCTATTCTAATGTGAAACACAACAGATATAGTGGTGATTAGTTTCTTGGAAGAAAACATCTTATTGAGGTTTGGTTGTCCTTGGAATATGGTTACTGATAATGCCCAAGCTTTCAAGTCCATGGCTTTGGTAAGTTTCTGTCATAAATACAATACTGTACTAGGGCATTCCACAACCTATTATCCTCAGGGAAATGGGTTAGACGAATCCTCGAACAAGATTCTAATCACCATAATTAAAAAAGTGTCGACTGAAAATAAGAAAGCCTGGCATGTACATTTGAAATATGCTTTGTGGGCTAATCAGATAGGCACTAAGAGATCAATCAGAATGTCCCCTTTTCAAATGGTATACGGTACCGATGTTGTTCTCCCCATCAATCTTTCTCTGCCCATAATGAAGCTCTGGAAAGATTCCACGGAAGAGCCGAATCACGTCACGAGGAGAACAAATCAATTAATTGAAATCCAACAAAATAGGGTTGAAGTAGATGAGAAGCTTTAGAAATATCAAGATAACATGAAAGCCCTGTTTGACCAAAAATCTAAACATAGGGAATTCCTGCCCGGTGACCTGGTCTTAAAGTGGGTTGATAGGAAGGAAGACTCATGAAAACATGGAAAATTCGACCATATCTAGTGTGGACCCTTCAAGATCACAACTTCCGAAGGGAAGAATTCATTTCTGTTGGAAAATCTGGATGGGAAAATCCTTAACGCCCCTTTCAACAGGCGTTACCTGAAGCATTTTATACAATAAACAGTTTTCAAACTCTCACTATATATACCGGTTTTATTTCTTTACTTTGATTCACGATTTTTAATTTCTTTGGTAAGTCGCTACCTTCACTGTGAATATATACACGTTTGTTGTTTTCAAAAAGGAAAACAAGAAAATAGAGAAAAGACAGGTAATAGTTACTATTTCTTTTGAGAAGTATCTAACAGCTCTCGCATTTATTTTAATCGTGGGATATTGTCTGATAGTCGAAATATCATAAACACATTTCAGAATAGCGATATTCTCCCAAAACAAGTGATAAATAAATAGTCAGCTTAGTTGAAAATATGAAGAAATTTTCAAGTATGAACTTCTAAAACCCACTGAACCAAGTTGAAGTTTTCAGAGGGATTTAGCTAAATCTAAAAGAAGTCTCATTCATAGAAATATTTTCACCTAACCAACGATAAGAGGAATATGAGAATTATTGATTAATATTAAAGGTTTCCTCTGATTTAAAAAAAAAAAAAAAATTCGATGAAATGAAAATTAAATAAAAATGAAATACAAATAAAAGATCTTAAAGAAATATAAGAATCACCGAAAAGCTTATGCACGATTCAAACTATTTGCAGTAGAGCTGTTGAACTCTTATTTTTCTAGTCTGTCTATCTTAAATCTTATGTTCCATTTGGTTCTCATCTCCTCCCTTGGTCTCCACAGAGATAAAATTTCGCCCTAACTCTGAAAACTCAGAAACATGTCTCAAAGAAATGTTAGGAGAATATTTATACACACCCATCGATTTAACTGGAACAAAGTATGTCTAGGTTAATATTGACTACTTTAACCTCTCTTACAGATTCAAACTCATCGATTTCACTCAAGGCAATCCCCTGAAAAGTAAAAATCTCCCGTGAAAAAATTCCTTGTAGGCAAAGATGTCTTGAAGGTCGGGAGGAAATTAACCCAGAGTAATCAAAGTGAGTTAATAGACCTCTGTTGCTAATTTATAAGCAAATATCATCCCTGGTATGTAACATGCAAATTGATTTCCCACACTTCATTCTTAAAAATATATATATGACAGATGGTGAAAGCAAATTCATCTAAATGATTGCCCCCATCTAGTTCGAAAAAGAGATGATGAAAGGAAAATCATTAAATGATTGCCCTCATCTCAAGCATTTAAATTCAAGATTAAAAAATGAAGTGGTGAAAGGAAATTCAATTTGGGAATTAGATAACTTCACCGGGGTACTTAACAGGCTCATTGGCAGTGAAGCAATGTCTATGATATATGTAAGGTTTTTATACATGTATTATAATGTACTCTGATAGTTAGTACTCCTTTCGACAAGATTTACATCCTAAGCCAACTAAGGACTCCCAAATTAAATCATTAAAATCACTTTGCCTTCACACAAATAAGATCAAACAGAGTCTGATAGATAGGTTGAGGTTGTTTCGATTATCTTGAACAAATCTGAAAATAGTTTCAAGGGAGAGAAATTTCAAATGGCCTAACCAAAAGTCATGATTTGATGTGTTTTGAAGGTTTTCTATGTTACGGGTGAAACCCTTTTCTCTGGTATGTTGGAACACATATATTTTTCAATACTTTAGACTTGGATAAGTTTCATTTTCATTTAAATAAGAACAAACACACACCTACATATCACCGTTGATGAAATCTTTCGTTGAATCCAACGAACTGAAATCCTTAAAATTCATGGAGCCGCATACTCGTTAAAAGGTCAAATCACTAAAGGCCACTTTTGAAATGTTGGGTTTTGGGGTTTCATGATATTAACAGTCCAGCATGTAAGAACCCCAAAGTCCCGATATACGAAATCGTGAAATTATCTTAAACTTTAAAACTATGTTAATTAAAGGATTAAAGGCAATTAAGGTTAATTAATTATATCGCGACTTTGTGTTTAAGGGATCCTGCCTTGAGTGACCACCAAAAGTCTCGATACGCGAAATTGCGAAATACTTGAAGTTAAGCGCGATTATTTTAAAAATGTTAAACATAATTAATGTTAATTAATCAATCGTGACTTCGCATTTCGAAGATCGTGACTTGACTTAATATGGGATAATCCAAAGTCCGAAAACCCCAAATGGATTAATGTTAAACACGATTAATTAACAGGATAAACTTGATTTATTAACACATTAAGAAATCTTATCTCCTGTTAAGTTTATGTTGATTTGAAATGCAGGTAAATTCAAATTTTCTCTATGCTTTTCCCGGATCACTAGATATCAATCGTTAATGGCATTAATAGCTAACTTAGGGAAATGATTTCAAATAAGATCCTGATTTATCGCCCAAATATTTTTTATTAAAGGAATTAAACACATTGTCAGTGAAGCTATACGCAGATTGATACACTTAAGGCAAAGAAGATTTCTTTCATTTTAAAATTAAATTCTCATTTTCACAGAGCTGGCTTAGTGAAATAATCAGTCTTCTACATTATCATTCTCTGTAATAGATAAGAGAGTTCAAAGGCTTGATACCATGGCTCCACGAAAAGCACCTAAAGCTATTGGTGAAAGTTTGAGCCAGAATGCAAATTTTCTCTTTGACACCTCACCCAAAGCATAGAAAACGTCAAATCCTGGACACAAGTATTCAACATCTTACAATATGAATTGGTAAATTGCCCGTATGATTCAACTGACAACGAGAAGGAGAACATATTTACCAAATAAAAAGTTGTTTCTCAGTCAGAGCTATAGAATATAGTGACAAGGCCTAATCTCTTGCCCTATAATGATATGATCGGTTGGGTGTTGGACCGCATAGATATCCCAACCATAACTATTTTCAATTCATAAAAGGTAACAATTGGGTCGTTTAGACCAAAACATCTATAGGTGATGTACAAATTGTCTCTGGTATCTAATTTCGTTTATAATGAAAAATTCCTAGAAGAATTCAACAAGAAGGAATGCAACCAATACAGAAAAAACCTTTCTGAATTAATTAAAGACTGGTATTCTTGCCCCGAAAAATTCAGAGCCAATTCCCATGGTATATACCCAGTTGTTGCATTAGAACCTCAAATAATGTACATAGCAACGATCTTGTGTAGGCTCTACGGGAAGGAAAACAAAGTTCATTTCTTCTTACAGTGGGTACCTATTATACACACAGTATCATAAGGGTACTCTTTTGACTGGGCAAAGATACTGTCAGATAGTTTGGTTCAAGAGATTACAAGATATCAGTCACTAAGAGCCAAAGGGAAACTGACCCAATTTTTCATGTCGRCTTATATTATGGACGATGTWTGTTTCATGAYGCCTTTTCYGCTAATGCACTGGAGTTGGACTCCAAATAGCATCGAACCCATACATATCTATCATTCGAAGCTTTGGGAAGAAAAGGAAAAGGACTTCCTTTATGAGATCTGCAACTGGGTAGTGGTGTCGATGCACACCGCCATATATGGCTATCCCCCTCCCAGAATTTCAGACAAGATTGTGACTAACCTAGGCAGAATAATAGACTGGTATGTCGAGGAACACTTATCCTATATTAGGGTTTTTGGCTGTTCAGTTCCTCCATATGCTTCTAGTGTGTCGAGAGGTCGCATGAAAAACTGTGCTCGGTGAGATTAGAAGGGAGCTCAAAGAGGTACAGAAAAAGGTATGGACCTCTTTTCCCCTACATATTGGTGCATTTTGCCTACTGGATTTTGGTCACTCTAATGTAGAGGTCGCGGTCTTTGAAGAAATAAAGTTGGTCAGCATTGAGTTCAAGAAGAACGACCCCTAGAAGGTTGTGGTTAATCACATGGCTAGCTACAATAAAAGGTATGAACATGAGGATTCTCCTCAAGACGAGACTTTCAGAGGAGTGAGATCCTACCCAGAGGTCTTGAGTCAGGTTCGAACTCTGCCACCCGATAAAATGATTGATTTTTATGACTTTCAGAGGCACCAAAGAAGTAGTCTCCCTAAAGTGTTACAAGGAGGAACCCCGATGTCTATAGCTGCACATCAAATGGAGACTCAAAGCTCAGAAGTAGTAAGCTCCAGCAGACAAGAAAAATGGGAAAATTTGGAGAAGACTAAGGTGTCTACTCATAAAGAAGAGATCCAATCTACAAATGTATGAGGTGACCAATCCAAAGATCAAGAAGAGACACTGACAAAGGAGGGAGAAGAAGGACCATTGATTTCACCAGATAAATAAACTAAAAATGCAGCCAGGAAATAGTCATCCACTGAAATCGGCATCCCTATCCAATTCATCACACCATTGTAATTCACCAGAGGGAATCCAAATGTAGAGGCAATATTCATAGAGGAACTCACACCCATTTTGGTTGAAGAGTTGCCTCCTTCCGATTTCTTTTTCAGCAAGAAAAGGAAGGCTCTAGTGAAGAGAGAAATACACCAAAGGGAAGGTTCATACGTCAAAAGACAGAGGGTGTTGATTGATGGAGAGGCCTTAAAGGAGGTAGACTTTGTTGAAGAAGTAGCGGGTTCATTGGGGGATTTTGCAACAGCCAACCAGTTTTCAATCGAAAATTTAAAAGAGCAACTGAAGCAGAAAGATCTGCAAATACGCCAATTACATAATCAAATGAAGACTGTAAAAGAATGTCTGGAGTGAGGTCAACAAGGACTTCGAGAATATTAGAGCCAGCGACAAACAAGAAATACAATAGCTCAAATCCATCCTCGAGGATATGCACAGGAATATAGAGGCGAGCTAGGGACGGGACACCCAGCAGGATGATTTGGTAAGGCAACTTCAAGCCAAGGTAAGCTCTACTAAAAGCATGATTGTAGATATAACAGTGTTCCAAGCTCAGGCTTTGGAAGTGTGAAAGGAACTGGGAGCAGCGCAACAAAGCCTTCTCACCAAGGTTGAAATTGTCCAAGATCATTTTAGGGTGATAGATCAAGCATTAAATAACATTTTTTTAAGAGAGAGAGAAGTTATTTCTGCTCGGACTACCTTTCAAGAAGTAGTCGTATCGTCAGCAAAAGAAGGAGCAGTTATGGCTTCCAGGTTGTCTATTTCAGAATAGACCAAAGGTGATATAATACTAAAATATTTGAAATCTAACATAGCTAAAAGCAGGAAAATGGCTAAGGAAGTGAAGGAGTTTTTTGAAGAGGCTTTCCACTCACTCAACAAAGAATCATTAGGCCTTGATAAAGAAGATAGATCTGGAGTACTGGGACAGATTAACATAACAAAACATCAACTTGACATTAAGACAAATATGGAAGAGGCTCTGGTCGGAATCTCACAGATAAGACAGGTTGATATTATTCAGATAAATAGATGCCTAGTGAAGCCTAATTTGCAATTACAGTCTATAGTTTTAGAGGATAGATGAATGAGAGAAAGATTACCTCAATTGGAAAAGAAATTATATATTTTTTAGGCTAATAATTTAACAGAATTCTCCAGGCTGGTGGCGCAATTTGTGAGCATATGTATCAAATGTATTGAGAAAGGAAAAGGTAGCACTACTGGAAACAAATGAGATGACTTGTGTGGTTTATCCATTTCGAATCTGGCGAACTAGAGAGAAAAACACCTCGGTTAGTGTAATGAGGAGACTGACAGAAAGTATGCAAATGAAGCGTTTCACATTTTACATTTTGCAATTTTTGTTATTTTAAAAATAAGGGGAATTCCAACCGTTTAAGGTTGAGAATGTTTTGTATAAATATAACTTTCTAAGGCTAAGCACAAGCTGCTTCTTGTCATATTGTAACTAAGAAAACTCATCCTTTATGAGTATTAATACAACTGCAGACAGGGATTCCAAGTTTTGTGTTGTTTGAGTTATGTGCCCTCTTTTTGTTTCATATCTTCTATTCTCTTTAAGTCATTCCTAAACAAATGAATGATTGCAATTTAGTACAACAGCTACTGTGATTACGTTTCATTAGTATTTAATTAGCAAGCAGTTTTTCCTCTATAGTTGCTATCAGCAAATACAAGACTTGCCTGTTATTTAGATTACTACATCTTATATTCTTTCAGGGGTGCATTCTACATTTCTTTCTACTATAAACAAGGTAAGACTCTTCTATCATTGATGCCTTAGTTTGTTTAATAATTTTTTAATTTTCTTCTCCTCTTTCGATTTGATAAATTGACTCAGACGACGAAATACGGCCTCTATTCTATTCAGATATTAATTTCATTTGAGGATTTCACTTTTACACAACTAACGAAAGAAAAAGAAATTTTAAAACCAACTTTCCTTAATTCTTGATGCCTAACATTATTCTTTGAGCGTTAAGTTTAATCTCAGGAACAACTTAGCTTACATTGAATACCCTGTCATTCTTATTCATGCATATAGAATCACAGATGTAACTAGTCATTCACGCATTAGTCTAACACCTACTCATTGATAGTAAAGGAAATACACACTATTCAATCACATAACATATGATCTACCATGGTTCAACCCTCTCGAGCTATGTCCACAAAGATTTGGCTGCTTTGTTCTTTTATTATGGTGTTTCCAAAACTACAGCAGGTCGAGATCTACAGTGAGGTAGACTAGATCACACCAGGCTCCTCAGCCTGTGATCTAACCCTCAAGATCTCCCTTATTTCCTCTCCTCATCTCAACAACTTACAAAATAGATCAAACTTACAATCATTCTCTCTTTGAATGACATAGTAACAATGACCAACCAAAACAAGAAACACAACAACAAACCCCCACCTAAACCTCCTAGGTACCTACTTATACATGTTTTTGGCTTACTGTTATAACCCTAAATTGCACCACACATGATTACCTAACATCAGGCCAACTCATATCCATTCTTTGCCAAAACACTGTTGAACAACTCTTTCAAAATCCTCTTTTATAAAGGCCCACGTGCCCTAATCCATTACTGCACACGTGTACACGCCGGCTGACCCAAAACAACCCACATGGACTGACAAAAGCATGAAAAAAGGAAAGTTGTCGATGGAACAAAAAGCTATGGGTGAGTTAACTAAAACTCTCGGCCATGCATGGTTGAGGGTTCATCCAAATATCTAGCTCCTTCTATCCTATAAAAGAAGGGGTAGGGGTCCCATTTGGAAGAGGAAAATATAGCAAAGAAACTCTGCCCATTTACGTATTCCCATTGTCCCAACCCTTTAGCCTTTCCTTATGCCAAAGGAGATTCAAAGCAAAGCAGTTGGAGGACAGAAGAAGAGGAGCCCAGGATCAAGTTCAAGGAGCGGTGGCCGGTCTCAACTTTTGTAAGTTGACTCATTCAAAGTAATAAACAAAGTGCTTTTCCCATCCCAATTCATGAACTGTTTATAGTTTGATCAGTATATGTTTGGATTTCTAACCCGCTAGTATATAAGTAGTATGCATGCATAGTTTTTGCTCATCTTGAATGCAGGTCAGCTTTGGAAGGAGTATTGCGAACAAGTAATCAAGCACAACGGAGGATCGACATCAAACACCGGTAACGAGGTAGGTTGATCTTTCCATGCATTTACTAAGAAAAGGGGATTTAAATCTAGAGATAAAGGTGGAAAGTAATTTCTATTTGGTCATATCTGCATGTAAAGTCTGAACTCTATTTGCTAGTTCATAGGGAGATTTTCCCAACAACAGAATTGGTGACCATACTGGGGAAACTCTCTAGGGTTCCTGGAATTTTATTTAGTTTTTGGGTAGTTTAAAGACTAGTTTTTCTTGCCTGTCTTTTCTTTTCATTTCTGTAAGGTCTGAGCTAGCAAGGAGTCTGGTTTTCCATACCATCTTTCCCTGACTTTTGCTTGACTATGTTTTTCAGGACCCACAGAGGTACACGCGGCCTGCACAAGGTCTGCACGCGTGTACCCGCG
>JASDQU010816535.1:17665-43335 GCA_032191745.1 Picea mariana
CACCAAGCCTGAGTCAGCCCCTCTGCAATATGTCTCTTGTCCTCATGCCCAACCATCCTAAACACCCAACCAAGTCCTTGTTTGAAATCATTGAAGCCTTCAGTCTGATCATCAAGATTATCAAGTCCATGACCGACAAGCCGTCGAAGACCTCTGGGTAGTGTATTCATACACTCATATTACACTCCTACCCGAATTTTGAATATTTTGAAGTTTTTGCTCGAGCTCTGAAGATCTCATCTCTAGCCATCAGGCCGAATCAGCTTCTAGAAGATGGATACTCTATATGTATATCTTTCTGATTTCGAGATGTAGCTCCGCTGTGTATTGTTCGCGGCTACTCTTTATAGTTATTTGACATGGATCTATAGTGTATTTGATTGGTATCCATGGTTATATTTTATTTTTTTCCGAGCATGGGTATGCCCGTCTCGGTGAGACATTTGTTCTTTTGTAGATGGCACCTCTCGGTTCCTGATCCTTGGACTCAATCGTTTGGCACATCAGTAAAGATTGGTAATGTATTTCGGCCATCAAATGCTCTTTTGACCTCACACATTAGGGGGCATCTGTTATAACCCTAAATTGCACCACACATGATTGCCTTGCATCAGGCCAACTCATATCCCTTCTCTGCCAAAACACTGTTGAACAACTCTTTCAAAATCCTCTTTTATAAAGGCCCACAAGCCCTAATCCATTACTGCATGCGTGTACACATTGGCTGATCCAAAAATGCCTGCGTGGACCGACAAAAACATGAAAAAAGGAAAGTTTCCGATGGAACAAAAATCTATGGGTGAGTTAACTGAAACTCCCAACCATGCATGGCTGAGGGTTCATCCAAATACCTAGCTCCTTCTAGCCTATAAAATAAGGGGCAGGGGTCCCATTTGGAAGAGGAAAATATAGCAAAGAAACTCTGCCCATTTACGTATTCCCATTGTCCCAACCCTTTAGCCTTTCCTTATGCCAAAGGAGATTCAAAGCAAAGCAGTTGGAGGACAGAAGAAGAGGAGCCCAGGATCAGGTTCAAGGAGCGGTGGCCGGTCTCAAAATTTGTAAGTTGACTCATTCAAAGTAATAAAAAAAGTGCTTTTCCCGTCCCAATTCATGAACTATTTATAGTTTTATCAGTATATGTTTGGATTTCTAACCCGCTAGTATATAAGTAGTATGCATGCATAGTTGTTGCTCATCTTGAATGCAGGTCAGCTTTGGAACGAGTATTGCAAACAAGTAATCAATCACAACGGAGGATCGACATCAAATGTCAGTAACGAGGTAGGTTGATATTTCCATGCATTTAATAAGAAAAGGGGATTTAAATCTAAGGATAAAGGTGGAAAGTAATTTCTATTCGGTCATATCTGCATGCAAAGTCTGAACTCTATTTGCTAGTCCGTAGGGAGATTTTCCCAACAACACTTACCAACCATCACATTCTCTTACCAAAACCCTAACCCTATCATGGCTAGGTATTCTTGCATGCATGCCTCGCATGCTTTCCTCATTTGCATGCATGTTTGTCTTTCACATGCTTCTTTTCCTGCATGCACGTCTATCTTGAACGTGTTGCTTTTGTTGCATACTTGTTTGTCTTGCACATGATGCTTTTCCTACATGCACATATGATTTCCACATGTTTCTTTTCCTGCCAGCTATATTTCTCCCACGTCGTGCTTTTCTCCCAAACTGGGCCTGCACCCAACATGTTGTAAATAAAGAAAAGTATGAATGCATTCTTATGTCAAAAACTCCTCAGTCAAGAATTGATTTTATTGAATTATGGTTCTAGAGAATTGTTGGTCAAACAATGCAATCAAATCTTCACCATACTTGGCATAAATTTTCTCCAGTACATATTGAGAGTGCCCCTGATTCAAACTTATTTCTTAATTTTTGAGTTCATTCCACAAATCATATGAGCTCTTGAATGGGTCCATTGGAAATCTACCTACACCTAAGGTGCCCCTTTCTTTCAAGTAAGTTAGGGTAGGTAGATCATGTATGTAAATACTTTGTTTCTTCGATTCAGTTTTTCATAATAAGGTAGTCTTTATATTGAAGTTTGAAGATAACTCCATAAAAGAAAAATAATTACAAGAATTTATTTTGAAGATGACTCCATAGCCCAATGAAGAAGTTAACTAGTCTTGAGATTCTGGTGTTCTCAACAACCCACAAGGGGTCACTGTCCCGCAGTAGAAGCTAGTTGTTGAACAAAATTTGGTCATATTTATTTTTCTGCTCTTGGATTCATAAGAATCCTTGATATCAAAAGAAGAAATTTTTGAACTTTTATAAGCTCACTCTGTAGCCCTCAGTCTCAGCTTCACCGGGCTTTTTTTGGATCAAAATTTTTTTTATGCATGCCTCAGTTACTCAAGATCTTGTCTAGAGGTTTGATTATGAAGAATCATTTTGATTATCATGTTCGCCTCTCCTCTCTTATATTACAATGCTACCATACTTATAATTTTCACTCAAAATCTCTCTCTCCATACTTAGTCATTTTTTAGTTTTCGCAGGTTCATGGGTTGGTAGACTCATACATTCCCTCACCTCCTTACACTTCCTCACCCCCGCTCCTGCTAACTACACTTCTACTCCCTCACTTCCATCATCTACATTACTCCCCTTTCCCCCAAACTACTCACAATCCTCATCGGGTTCGTGGACATTGGTCATCCCTCACTCCCTTACTCACCTCACTCCCCAACCCACCAACCTATCCCCGCAACATAAAAACTACCCCCCTTGACTTTCGCTACCTAAAATTTTCCCTTCACTTACCCTTCAGCTTGATTTCCCATACTTAACCATTATTCCAAATTTTTCCCCTTTTAGACCATGAACCAATAAGAACATTCCACATGGAAGCATGGAATTGTGACACATAACAACTCATGGAGGGAGACACATGGAATATTATTATTAGAGACACATGGAAATTTATTACAAAGACACATGGAAATATATTAATGGCTGATTCATCAATGAATGGGCATGAGATGGGCGACAACCGGGTTCCAAAATTATTATTTTATTTGACAATTTTCCAAGGGCCAAATCCTCCCAGATCCATAATTTCCTCTCTTCTCTGTTTCTTGCTAAGTTATCAAACACTTAGTATTATATATCATGAAGAATATAATATCCCAATTCATGTGGGATAGAATTTTAAACCAAAAAGTATAATTTTATGAAGGGAAGCACGAAAATCAATCCAAGGGCTAAGATTTGCCCATCAACTTTGATCAACAGTGGTTGAGTATTGATCTCGCAGAGGCCATAACTTGAGCTCTAGGTGTTGGAATAGTGAAAAATTTATACCATTGGAAAGGTATTTTGATATAGAATATGTTGGTATAGGTTTCAAATGTTTAAAAATGATATTTTTTTCTCAGAAATGAAAATATCAGTCAGCTACATTTTTAATGGGCCTGCACGACAACTCAACTTCACTAGCTCATATCTTGAGATCCAGGCAACGGATTTGGGAAAAATATATATCGTTGGAAATTTGAGATGATGAAGAAAACATAAGAAGTGGTTTTCATGGATAAAAAATTAGTTTTCACTTCCATAAAATTAAATTACAGTCGTCCTCTTTTGATGGAAAATTAATCAAATTTTAAAAAATAAACGTTTAATTAAAAAACTTTTATTAAAAAAGGAGAGGGATACACTTTCAATATACTTGTATTAATGATGTGAATTCATTAGTGAGGAATTAATGATACATTTATTAAAGGGACTTTTTCAAGAAGTAACTTGTACATAATTTCTAGAAGGGAGAAACCCTAACTACTCAAGTAGTTAGAAAATCTCTTCTTAAAAAGGGAGGAGAGGCTTCATCAAAGGTCCAATATTCAGTAATTGTCAGAGGGACATGTAAGAATATCAAAGGAAGAATAAGGTACAACCATGGATACAAAATCAAGCTTATGATCAAAAGAAAGAAATCTCCATCTTTTCCATTTTTTTTATTATATTCTTCTACACCATTTCTCATAGTTTTATGCTCAAATCTCAAAGTTGGGCACAAGGCTGAGTTGTTGAGTGTTATTCTTATATTTTCTAATATATTTTCTTATATGATCATGGAGTATTTTCAACCACATGCATAGCTGTCAAATATTTTGTAATGAATAACATCTTTCATGAACAGAACTCCACAAAGAATTGCTTCGGGGTTGATCTCGATTGTGCTTTGTAACCCAGAGTTTTGAATACGAAGTATTTGAGGTTGACCTATCAAATTCTCTTTTGATCTTGATTGAATTACTCTGTTAAAATTTTTTGATATGATCAAATCATTCTATCCTATGAATAAGATATGGATGTATTTATATATTATTAAGAATATTGTGTGTGATGTTGATCACAATTTAATTATGATGTTGAAGTCCTCCTTCAATATTTTCTGATTAAAATACTTTTGTTTCATATAAATATTGAGTTATTGAAGAACCATTCCCATATAAATATAAGTAATAAATATTTGGGGTTTGATGTCTAGCACTCTCCCTACTCCAAGATATTCAAAGATATATCTTTTAGCCAAAGAGGAGAATCACCTCTCTAAAAATGAAGGGGGACTAATGTCCTCATGAGGTTTTCATTTCGATCCTAATGGATTCAAGTGTCAACAATATTGAGGTTGAAGGATACCCATCCGATTAACTGTATTAGGCCAGTAGAGTGGACTATTGAAAATATTGCGCTACTGGAAAGCGTTAATAACAAATTCACACACGCAGTGGATTTCTAGTTAGACAACATTACTACGGGGTTTATCATTGAGTCTATAGTACATACATGTTGGCAGCCATTTTGTATTTTTATCTTTTCCTTACAAGTTTCCCACACAAGGGGTTTGAACCCTCAATACTCATCGCAATCTTTTAAATAAAACGACACTATTCTCTTGCACTATTCACATGCCTACCTTTCGTTTTCATTTTCACGACTACAAATGTGAAAACCTTGAGTTGGGAGTCATGTTGATGGCATTAAAATCCTCACTGGATTATAATCTTGTTCTATGGTCATTTCACCTATAACTCAATGACAGTCACACAGTTGGCAAGACACCAAACCTTTACTCACTTTGCATTTTTGTTAATTTTATAAGTTTGTGTTGCAATGGTGTTCTAGTGATTGTGATCGATTCCTTGATACAATGGTGGTGTGATGTTCTATTGTCTTTGATCAAATTCCTTGGTGCAATGGTTTCATGAGAACACATTAACATTATGATTAAACCCTTGGTGCAATGGTTTCATACAACGCATAAATTCTATCCTTGGTGCTATATTCAAAATGATTGTTTTGTTTTAAATCATACAAACACTATTGTTTGTGCAAATATTCGGGTCGACTTATCATGGTTTTCATATGGTTATTTGATATTTCATTTGGTTGAAATCTTTTTGGATATACATTGTTATGATTTGAAAAGGAGTTGTTCATTGTACAGCCGACATGATAGATCTGCATGGTTTCAATTCCTACTCCACCCTCGCACACTTAGGCATTAAACGTCTGCCTTGCATCTCGGGCTACCTTTGTTTGTTTTGAGGAAATTGTGGGAATTGGCCCTGTGTCTATCCTATCTGACCTCTCCATCATTTACTCTGCTGACTGTGTGCTCTCTCCCATGTCCCCTGTAGTGTGAATTTAACCCCAAGGTGTTCAGAGTCTGTTATTGTTTGTTATTGCCAGAGAAGACTACTTAGGCTAACCACGTAATTGCCTCCCAAAGACACGTTTTTACGTGGGCGATTCTGGGCAAACGGTTTTGAATCAGATCAAACCCTTGAAAACCCAAAACCGAAATTATCCCCTTTACCTTCAACTTGGGCGGTTTCCTCAGAAATTGAGTTATTACAGAGATCTAGCTCGTCCTTTACAGGTCAAATTTCAGATCTTCTTCATGGTTGAAAGGTGCATTTTGGGTCTGTGTGCATTTGTTGAAATGTTTATTACTTCTCCAGGCCTATGCCTCAGAACCTCTCTCACTTGACCTGCCTTTCCCCCTCCTACACTCAGCCTCCCACTGTGAACCCTTGATCAATTCAAAGGATATTCAAGCAGTCTGCCAGCAATTTTTTCATCTACAGGGCATGTGATTTTTAAAAGAAAAAATGTGTAAGCAGCTACAACCATCATGATTCGATTTGATTGCACAATGGCTAGTATGATTTTGTTTAATTTTAGCATGATTCTGTCTTTCTTGAATTAGCATAAACGATTTGCTTTGAATCATCATAAACGGTTTGTTTTGAATTAGCAAGAATGATTTTGTTTGTTTTGAGTTAGTAATCAAGGATCTATTTGATAGATCACATACTTTTCTGTTACCATTGGATTAATGTAAAACGATTATGTTGGTAAATATGACTAGCTACAGAATCGTGAGATTTTGTTAGCTGGTCATAAAAGTTGGATTTTAGTTGATTTTACAACTGAACATTGTCTAAAATTGTTTATTCTTGTCCACCTACAGGTACACACGAATTTCAATGGGAAATTGGATCTGTTGTGGCAGTTTAGAACATGATTTTGTTACATATTTTTGGTTTAGGTTATTATTCTTAGGCAGAAATAGGAATCTGGGAGATTGTTCCCATATTTTTTGCAAACAGTTTGATAATTCCCACAGGGATGTTTTACCCTGTGGCCTTTATATACTCATTATTTTTTGTAAACAACCCATCACTGTTGGGAGAACAAAGACTATGGACTTATTATTATACAGACTCGAATGGAAGTGGATGCTTTGTAACAGCTTTAGCTTTCAATTTATCATACTTTCGTTCAAGTTTTGTGCATTTTAATTTGTAATCAAATTATTGACTACTTTAGATATCAAGATTTGTTACAAATTGATGTGTTTTGATTTAAATTTTGTCCATATCGGATGTATCTCATTTTACATACAACAATTACTCTATTTGGATTTAATGAACAGAAGGTTTATCTTCTTTGTTAAATGAATGGTTATGTACAAATCTTTGCATTGGGATTTATCTAAATTTGATGATCTGTAAACTTTAAGATTGTTGTCATTTTATGTCTTGTTTGTTCTGTCATTCGTATTCAAAGAGCACTGTTGCTTCCTGTTTACAAGAAGCTTGTGGAAAATTTGGTGTGGGTTTCCTCCCATCAAACAACTAAATCAAGTATTGTGCACAGGACAAATTGGAAAGCGTTACTACAGGTTAGTCTGTTAGTGCTATTTAAGTAGTTTAGTTAATATATAAATCTGAACGCCTCTCACTGTTCATCTCTATAGTTCAGATTTACAGTTAGGATTGTTATGTTATTGTTATGCTTAGATAGTTGTCATTTTATTTCTGTCTCATAAAAATTATAAAAATAAAAAATAATAGCTTCGCTGTCCTAAGCCAATTTTTACATGATTTTTTGCAAATTTCGATTAAAATTTATATTATGTAAATACTGTACATATGTAATTAAGATTTGATTGTATTGATAGCTGAACATTTAATAAGTAGAACGATTTCTCTATAACATTAGATAGTAAACTGTATATATATATTTCAGATTTGTATATAGTTTGTTGTAGTTGTTTTTTTCACTTAGATTAGTTTCCTTAGCTTAGTTTTTCTTTCGTTTTCCTAGGACTTAGATCGGCCAACGGAGCCACTAAACCCGTCAGAGTGGGTCATCCCAAACGGCTTGGGTTATTTAGTCAACCCTGGACCGGATCCACCCCTCTAGTTGACGAGCGTTCAATTTCACCCATCAACAATACAACGAAGTCATATACTGCTGCAGAGCATGATTTCTTGAGGGGACCTAGAGGGAGGTACATTAGGTCTCTTTACACGTCGATCAAGATCTTATTACATTATAAAGGTGTTATGGCCATGGAATTATACATCTAGATCACTCTGCGCACATGGGGGACTTGGGGGAAGCACTAAGGAAGATATGGGAAATGGAGAAGGCTCTAGAGAGTAGCTAGAAGAAGGAGGCAACAGACCCCATCATGATGGATGATGAACAAATGAGGGAAATCATAAGGAACACATGTGTGACATGCAATGGATAACCCTACCAATATAGGATGAATAATAAGAAGAGGGTAGTAGCTGAGTGAGAGGGCTTGGATAGTGATGAAGAAGAGGTAGATGATCTCCACGCCACGAGGAAGATTGATGATATCTTGCATGCCACATATGAGAGGAAAACCAGGGGTCATGGGTGTGGCGTAGAAGAAGGCTCTTCATTCCATATCCAAATTAGTGTGGAATCCAAAACCCCATGTGCCACTAAGACAACTGCAGAAGAAATGCTAGTTAACCAATAGGTGATTAGTGGTAGAATAATTTTTACAGGATGTCAATCCAGTGAAACCTCAAGTAGAAGTGTAAGTTCAACAAGTAGTATTCAAGTATTTACATCACACAGAGGTGGTAGTTCAACAAATTTCACTATGGAAGGACAAGATCCAACTATTAGGTTACTAGAGTTTTGAGGGGACGGGTCAGATGATCTAGAAAAGCATTTTTTTTTTATCTCTGAAAAGATATGGCTAGAAAAGAAGATTACAGATGAGGATACAAAGGTTGTACTGTTTGTAATCACATTTAGATACCGCTCATTAGATTGGTACATGGGTCTCTCAAAAAATAATCCAACAAGAACACCTACAATTGTAGCATATGTGAAGATGCAGTTAATAAATGAATTTCATAAACCAAACTTAGAAGACTAGTTTATGAATGAAATGATAGAGATCAAGTAGAAACCAAGAGAATAATTCTGGTAAGTGGACCAAAAGTTCAATAAGCTAAAAGGTAAGTTAAAGTACACTATTATTGATACACAACATAGACATTTGTTTGTTAATTCTTTGTTGCACACTTGAAGTATCCTTTGAGACAACAGGAATTCCAAAGTCAAGGTGAGGCTCTGCAGACATCTTTACAACTAGAGGAAAACCAATACAAGCATACATATCCAAAGGTGGAAGATATGAAGTAAGATTTGAATAACTTAAAATTCTAGTTGAATCAGAATAAAGGAAAGGAACTTTCATAAACTGGCATAAACTGTCATAAACTATCATAACTGTCATAAACTAGGGCACTATGAAAGAGACTAACCACAGCCACCTGCGACATGTATATATTGTCATGCAAAAGACCATGAAACAAAAGATTGTCCAACACTTTTGATAAAGATACAGGACAAGAGGAACTAGACTAATTAGAACGTGCAATGGATCGGGGTGGAAAACATAGAAGAGGACATGAAGAATATTAAAATAGTTACTAGAGGTGGAGCTAAAACAAAAGAAGATGTAGCCAAAATGGATTAGGACTAATACCAGTGGGTCAAGAAGAATACAACGCCTGAACATAAGTTTGATGCGCGCAAAGAGAAAGAAATATTCAAAGAGGTTGGGTAGTAGATTATGAAACAAAATATTGTGTCTACTTCATGAACAAAACCAGTAGATGAGATACCAATGTATGACATTCCTTCATTACTTGATCAAGCCAAACAAGAGAAGTCTTCAAAACAAGTAAGTAACTTAAGAAAAATTTTGGGAGCTTGTGTCAAATTGTTGAATGATAAAACTTCCTTACAAGTACTATAGAATTTGTTAGAAAAGTGTAACCCTAGGGAAGAATGGGGTAAAAACAGTAAATCAGGTCTGTAAGAAGAGAAGAACCAGTAGGGAATTCAGATTGAATTCCAACATTGAATATTTTAGTATGGGGGATATCATACTAGAATTAAGATCTGAAGTCAACATTCTTCCAAATAAGACTTGGGAAGCTATGGGAGAACCTCAACTAGGATATTCAACTATTTAGTTGAAGTTAGAAAATTATCATAGAGTGGTGTCAATTGGTAGATTGAAGGGGATTCCAGTAGATCTAGATGGTGTGCGCACAATGGATGATTTTGAAGTCATTGACATAGTGGACAACACTTCTCCATATTGAGCTTTGTTGGGTATGTATTGGGATTTTGATAACCAAGATATTATCAACTTGAAGAAAAGAAAGATGATCTTTGAATCAGGGGAGTACATAGTTATTGCGCCATCAAATCCCTTAGAAGGAGGAAGATATGTGGAACCTACTACAGAAAATATTCTTACAAAATATGTAAATCAACTATACAGAACTACCACACGAGAAGAGGATTATATCAACCCAAATGAAGATGGAATGCTTAGTTGGAGGAGTATTATTTCTTTTTCTTCAGAATCTAACACGGGACTAGAAAACTGGAAGCAGCGACTACGTGAATTATCTACCAGAAGGTGTGTCAGAACGGCGCACGCGCTGAGATGGGTTGGTACAGAGGTAAGAGAACCTCCTACTTTTTATGGTTTGAATAACTTAGAAGAATTTTTAATGAATTTTGAGGTAGAGGTTATCGAACATAATAAATTACCAGCATTAGATATTTCTCTAAAATATACACTTGCAAGATGGTGGGGTACACACAACACAAAGATAAACAATTGATTTTAGTGTAAGAGGTTACTTCACATAATATTTGGCGCAGAGTAGGAGCATACATATGAAGATAAATATGAGGGATTTGGACAATTCAAGTGCACAATTAAATGAATATTATTACCACCAGAAGAATGACCACACCATTTTATTCACACACTAGAAGGCATTTCAAATAATTGGTACACGAAACAGGAACAACGCAGAGAAAATGATAACTGGGAAGAGATACAATACAATTTCATAATTAAATTTTTCTTTGAGCATGACAATCCATAGATCGATACAGTGATGAAAGTGGTAAGAGACGGGATATTTGTAGAACCCAAATTTGAAATAATCCCAACATATCATAATCAAGCTAGATAGACAGTTAAACAATTGCTACACTGTTATCACGTTGCAGAAGAAGAAGATCTAGTAGAAGATAATTCATGCAATATACAGATCCCATCAGTGGAAGGTGAAGGGCAGTACAAGGTCCCAAGCTAGATTCACAAGATTATGATGCACCATTAAATATCAATAAGGTAATCATTGGAACTACAAAAAAACAAACATGGCCAATATTGGAGATTATTCGGATAATCAAACAGTAGAAACGATCACATAATTACTACACGAGTACGGTGACTTATTCCCAGTGACATTCTCAGAGATGAAGGGGTTAGTAGGAGACATAGGAGAGATGAAGATCCATTTGAATCCATAAGCAAGACCTATCAAAGAGAGACCTTACAAATTGAATCTAATATACAAAGAGAAGGTGAAGGTAGAAATTGACAAGATGCTAGAAGTTGGTGTCATAGAACCTGTGGAGGAATCATAATGGATCAGGCCTATGGTCATGCAGGAAAAGAAGCGAGGAGAGATCATGATTTTTGTAGATTTGAGAAAACTGAATGATGCTTTCCTAGATGATACTTTTCCTATCCCATTTACAGATGAAGTTTTGGAGAATGTAGGACGTCAAGAAGCTTATTCTTTTACAAATGGATTATTAGGATATCATCAGATTAGGACAGCACCAGGAGATAGGTATAAGAAAACATTTTCTACAAAGTGGGGATCATTTTAGTATACAGTTAATCCATTTGGATTGAAGAATGCACCAACAATTTTTTCAAGGGTAGTAGTAGCAACTTTTAAGGATTTTATTCACAAATTCCTGGAGGTTTACTTGGATGATTGGACAGTGTTCGGTTTGTTGAAGGATAATGTTGAAGTATTAAGGTTGATGTTGGATAGATGCAGGAAATATTAGATATCATTTAACATTAAGAAATGTATTTTCAACGCACCTTTTGGGATTTTGTTAGGACATGTGGTGTGTAAACAAGGTCTACTGGTTGATATTGCTATAATCATTGTCATAGTTAACTTACCACCACCAAAGTCAATGCACCAGTTGAAGAGTACATTGGGCCATACAGGACATTATAGAAATTTCATAAGAGGATATGCACAGATCATTGCGCCAATGGAGAATTTTTTTAAGAAGGACATTAAGTATCAGTGGATTGATGAATGCCAACAAAGTTTGGATATTTTGAAGGAGAATATGGGTACTGCACCGATTTTAATGTTTCCAAATTGGGCAAACGAATTTCATGTGCATGTGGATGCATCTGTAATAGAATTAGGAGTAGTATTAACCCAACCAGGAGAAGGTGATATAGATCACTCTATTGTGTTTTATAACAGAAATTTATCATATTCGGAATAGATCTATAACACTACAAAAATGGAAGGGATAGCTATGGTGTATGTTTTGTATAAATACATACATTACTTGTTAGGGAAAACATTTCAAGATGTTGATATATCATTCTKCTCTGATATATTTAGTCAATAATCCAGTGTTGGTGGGAAGGATATGAAAATGGMTACTTTTATTCCAAGAATTTGACTTTGAAKTTGTGGTGAAGAAAGGAATATCGAATGTAGGATTAKATCACTTATCCAAGATAACTAATGGAGAAGAACCCAGTAACTTGGAAGATAACTTTCCAGATGCACAATTGTTTTCAGTACAGATAGTTGATGAGTATTTTGCTGACATTATTGAGTTTTTTAGTACAGGCTTTGCACCAAGAGAATTTACTATTGCACAAAAGAAAAAATTGGTGGTCATAGCTGCAGATTATCAATTGATTGCAAGTCATTTATACAAAATTGGAGCAGATAGCATCTTAAGGATATGTGTGATGGAGCACAAAAGGGATATCATTTTGGCAGAGGTGCATGATGATATTTCTAGAGAACAATAAACAAGGAAAGCTACCACACAGAAGGTATTGCGCGCAGGATTATGGTGGAAAACAATTCATAAGGATTCAAAGGAATACTGTCAAAAGTGTGATGTCTGTCAAAGAGTTTGGAAACAATCTAGGAGGGATGAAATGCCATTAATACCTTAGGTTACTTTACAATTGTTTGATAAGTGGGCATTAGATTTTGTAGGTCCAATTAATCCATCAACCAGAAGATGGGGAGCCTTATATATTATTACAGTGACAAAATACTTAACCAGATGGGCTGAGGAAACATCAGTAAAGGATTTCAACGTAAATATTGCAGTGCGATTTTTATTTGAACATGTAGTGACAAGGTTTGGATGTCCAAGAATATTAATGAGTGATCATGGGAATCACTTCATTAACAATACAATTAAGGAAATTCTTGAAGAATTTAAGATACATCATCAGAAGAGTGCTCCTTATCACCCTCAAGAAAATGGAATAGTGGAAGCCTTCAACAAGATTTTGGATAATGCCTTGACAAATATTTGTAATGTGAATAGAGATTATTGGGATTTGAAGGTACCAGCAGTACTTTGGGCTTATAGAACTACATGCAAGAACCTAACAGGGCAGACACCCTTTAGATTGGTGTATGGATAGGAAGTAGTATTTCCCTTAGATTATTTGATCCCAAGTATGTGCATTGCAGCAATTACAGACATGATAGAAAGTGGTGCAGTGCAAGATATATTGGCTCAACTGATGGAGTTAGAAGAGGAAAAAATCATGGTAGGATTCCATCAGGAGGTAAAAAGAAAAGGATAAATCATGGAATGACATACATATCTATAAGAAGAATTTTAAGGAAGGAGATCTGGTTCTCCTCTATGACAGTAAGTATTTGCAGTGCCCAGGAAATCTTAGAATGCATTGGCTAGGACCATATCAGATAAAGCCTGTCACAGATGGAGGTGGGGTATAACTTCAAGATTTAGCAGGAAAGGAAGTTCAAGGACTGGTGAATGGTAGTCAACTGAAACTATATAGGGACAGTCGATCTACTAACCTTCAATAGTTGCAGCGGAATAGGTAGACTTGTACATATTGTAAATAGTAGGATTTAAGAGAAGAAAATGGAATAGAAAAGTACAAAAATGAAGAAAAAAACCAAAAAGAGGTAGTTAGAGGAATAAGTGATAGACAGATAGTTGAAAATGGCATCGCGCAATAGACAAAAAATTGGTGCGATAGAATTCATAATACTACGCTCAAGAAAAGTAAACATCGCGGGATGAGATGAACAATGAACGGAAAATAAAGGACACATCAGATCATTAATAACAGAGTCTATAAAACGGAAAAAGTCAGGAAAATGCAAAACACTTGTGATTTTTGAGTGACTGAGCGACAGGGAAGAAGAGTGGGAGAAAGTGTGAGATTGTGAAGAACTCAGCTGAGATCTACAGTAGATTTTTCCAGAAAACAAGAAGATGGCACCTCCCAAAGTTGGTAGTCCTAGATAGTTCACAAGAGTGACCCAATGGACAGGGAAGAAAAAGGAAAGAGTAGAAGAACCAAAAAATATTGTGGAGGTGGATGATGCTACAACACTATCGATTGAATTCCTCAGTCCAACAAGGGTAGAAGAACAAAAATCAGTTGCAGAAGAAATGGAAGTGGATCAGAGCGTAGGAAAATTGGAAAACCCTAACGATGGGGAAAAACCTAATTCAGAAAACTCTACAAGAGTGGAGGATATGGTAAAACAAAGTGAGGGGACCCACAAAGAAGAAGTCCTAGTCGAAGAAATTATAGGTCAGCAAGAAACATAGGGTGAAGAATAATAATAAGTTGAGGAAGAACCCGCAGAACAAAACCCAGCCGCAGGATGGAAGAGGAAGATACCAGGAGCTCCAAGAAAAAACCCTCAGTGGAGATCATGCTCCCTCATATCCCAGATGTCATAGTGGCAATTGAAGTCATGCTAGGAAAAGTAGAAAAATTGAAGTATGCAGATCATGATGTAAAAAACACGACAAATTTTCTTGACCTTGTGCAGGATATCTATTTAGAAAACAAGAAGGAGGTAGAACCCTTAGGAAAACCACTTTTGGATCCCACATAGTGAATCACAAGATTATATAATTCATGTATTATGAACTTGCTGGAAATACCACATTTTGGGCATGGTAAGAACATGAGCCACTGTGTGAAACAACTAGTGGTGAGGGTACATGGAGGTATCTCATGGATGGATAGGTTGGTCTGATATAGACCTCATAGAAAAAATCAAAGGGTTTCCAATCAATGGCGTAAAACCAGAGGATTACTTGGAGAAAAAATCAAGGGACAAGAAGATTGTAGAAAAGGTTAAAGTATAGTTCGGGACTTACAGAGGAAACAGGGGTATAGTGATAAAGGACATCAATGACCTTGCAACGAGTTTTTCCATGAAGCTTATGGCCTATAAACTCTTAAGGAAGTGTAGAAAGGAAGAGGCCCCGACATGAGTCATAGCAGTAGTTGTGCAGTGTGAAAAGGGTATAGTATTTAGCTAGGTTCCCTATTTACTGAACCAAATTTTGATAGACTGCAGGGATGCATAGGATAATGGGACATAATTCCATTACTCTTTTCTATTGGTATTGGTAGCATTGGTAGGATGGAAGGAACCCAAATTCACATCCTTTCTGGACAGAAGAGGGAAATTCTTTGCAGCGTGGTATACAACCTTATGGAAGGAAAAAGACACTAAGAACCAATAGGTGAACTGCATAGGATTTGCAATGTTCCTAGAATATATGCAGCAGAAGAAAAATAACATGTGGAGAATCCCGATAGAAGTAGTCAAGGAAAAAGAAGGAATTTCCAAATTTAAAGCTTCAAGACACCACATGTGGATTCAGGCTAGACGATATCTAAAGAAGAAGTGCTAGAAATGAGGTATTACATAACGTGGGAGGAGGTAGAGTGGATAGTGAAGGACTAGTATGCGCAGTGGAAAGTTAAAGTAACACGTAATAAAGGAACAAAAACTAAGGAACAAGCAGAAGCAAGTCCATCAAGGAAGACAAGCAGTCCAGCAGAAAATACAAGGAAGGTTGCAGAGCACAGTCAAACCTCGGGGAGTAGTGTAGTAGTTAAGAAGACAATAATGAAAGACAGTGTGCCAATGGAAGAAGTGAAAGGGGATCAGGTAAAGGGAGATAGCTCTCAGAAGAAGGAGGTACACGATGATCAAACAGAAAAGAAGAAAACTGAGGTGCAAACCTCAACCCTAACCAATAAGAGGACTGGAACACAGGAGGGAGAAATAAGGAAGAAAATGAAGTACCACAAGACTCCCTCAGTACTCACCATCACAGAAGACGACACAAAATTTGTCGCAAACAAAGTCCAAGATAGAGGGGACAATGCAGTACTTGCAGCAGAAGTAGAAAGAGATAAAATTATGGAGAATTTAGTAGAAGTACATGAAATTATCCAGAGGCTTAAAACAAGTACAATGCATCATCCTACAACACAATAGAAAGAAAATGAACAATAAGCACTAGTAAAAAAATAATAGGAAGAGACATTACATACAGTCGCAAAGGGAAGTGACAGGTTTAAGGTCACACTAGAGATGTTGGATGTAGATGAGAACACATCGCAGAAACACATGAAATACATAGAACATATTGAGTTGGTGCTGACACACATACCCACAAAGTAATTATATGGGTTACAGGCGAGTGTGATGCAGGAAGTCCAATCTAGAGCCAGGTCGGATGCCACCAACCTAGAGATTGGCAGGGAGGTTAATGAGATACTGCAGGTAACTTGTGAGAAAACAACAATGGAGAATGAGGAGGAGAAACAACACACAGATAAACTAGAGAAGAAACTTGCAGAAGTATGCATCAGCATACCAGATTGCACGCATGAACTCCAAGTCACAACAAAAGAAAAGATACAAAATATTGTGTAGAAAATGGAGAGATATAAGAAGGATATAGAATAATTAACATAAAAATTGACTCCAAGCACACCCCTAGAAGTGAGGGAACTGAGAGAGGAAGAGTCTACTATGCACATAGATAACATAGCGCAAGAAGAAAAATAAGTTGTGGAATTGTATAACAGGACTGTGCACATTTGGACCAGCCTAGAAGAAGATGAGAGGATCCAACAGCTTGAGGACAGAGGAGAAAAGTTGAATGTTGCAGTTCAAGACCTATAGAAGATGCAGAAGGCAATGGCTATATCCCTAAAACTTAGGGCCATGTAGGAGATGAAAATCCTTCATGTAGGGGTAAAGCATGCACAAGAGGAGAAACAAGCACGGCAGAATCAGTTTGAGCCCCTACAAGAACAAGCAGAACAAATGATAACAACACTGGAAACAGAGAAAGCCAACATGGAATAGGCACATACATAAAGAATGGAAGTGTTGAAAGAGCACATGATAGCACAGGATGTGGAGATACTGGTAGAAAAGAATGTGCGGGAAAAGGAGAAAGCGATAGATTTGGAAAATAAGTTTCATGCACTGGCGGTAGCATCGCAGCAAGTGAACTAAGTCTGAGTGGCTCGGGACAAGCTACAAGTTAGTGTTGGGGGTCTGTTGGAGTACGAATTTTGGGATTTAAGAAAATAATGGGGCAAAGGGAATAACACGTACTAGAAAATAAGGAAGACCAACATGATAAAGGGAAAAGGAAGCAGTGTGTGGCAAGATTTATAGAAATCCAGTGCATATGTGAAAAAAACTAGCCATGTTAGGGTTAGGGTTTTGGAGTCATAATGTAAGGGTTTTAACCCATTTTGTAGTATAAATAGAAGAGGTATAAGGTAGATGGAGGTATCTTTGGAGTGTATCTTTTATATTGGGGAGAGACGTTTGTGTCTTTTTTGAGAGAGTGTATCATAAGTTTTGTTACAGTCTGTATTGTTGAGAGCTATGGAGCTCGGATGGAATTGATGCAACTGAGGGTTAGGTCACAAGATTTGGAGCTTGGTGTGATGTTGATCCACATCACCACTATTCACATATCCCATGATGTAATGCTCGCAACACTATTTTGATGAAGAAGAAGAGATAAAAAGAAGATCTTTGCAGTCGTAGCCCTAGGGGAGTGAACCACAGTAAAACTCGGTGTTGTAATGTGTTTGACTATTTTTTTTGTTTATGCAATTATGGTTAAATGGTTAGATGAATGAATGGTTTAAAATGTAGTGCGCACTAGAATATGTATGCAAAATGAATATTATGGATTAATGAAATAGTAGATCTAATTAATGGTATGATAAAATGCATGTTTAAGTAGAAATAGAAGTAATAATAAAAACCCCAATCCCTTCCATGACTGCAGACACTTGTGTCATGCAATCCCCCATAAAGCATCTCTGGTGAGACTGCATTGTGCACTATGTGCGCAGTGTAGCCTTCTGGTTTACCAGAAGGGTTGATGGAAAATAAGGTTTTGTTGGAGAACTAAGGTAGAACCCGGGTCAACCCATACATACAACATGGGGGTAGGGGGTTGGTACCATATGTTTATCCTTAGGATGTTCTTGGAAAGAAAACAATGACAAGGCACCCTATGGAGGCTTGGGGAAACCTCTTCGCTTTTGAATTTCCTAGAATAGTCCAGAAGTCAAAGGCAGAAACCCTCGTGATTTGAATTAAAGTTAAAGAGAAGGTAGGATATTTTCAAAATCATTATCATAAGTCATTCTAAATAATTTTAATAGCACGCAAAAATGATTCTAAAAAAGGGGAACTTTATCCAACTCTTGTCAAACTAGATTCTAAAAATAATTCATAGTCCAAAATATAGCAGGTATGAAATAAACTAGAACCACATTACTTTAATTTATCAAAGAAAATTGTTCTCAAAAACTAAATCAATTACATTAATGAAAATAAAACTTGGAAGCAATTATAGTAATTATTCCATGAACAAAAACCGCACCAATACACAGTAATAAGATACTTTATGCATCAACATGCATTCATGAGTATTTCTAGCGTGCTGTTGTGAACTGCACCCTAGGGTTTGAGATTTTGCGTATCTTCCTGCCAGCGATTCAATGGCCCCTTCTGATGGAGGGAATCCACCCCTGGGATCCTTTTCCTTGAACCTACAGGCCTTAATTTCTTCCTATGCAAAAACACACAGAGAAAACCCCTCACGTTTTGTTGAAAAAGCGATAGAAATACCCAAGGTGGTTGTTCATGCTCCTTCAGTGTGGCCCCTAGCTCTCAAACTAGAGGACGGAGGACTAATCAGGAATTTCAAAGGACTCTGGTCCTCCCAAAAATCCATGAACCTCTAGTTGGAATCAAACTAGCACAAGTTGATCCAGGGCCAAATGTCAGTGGCCTTCTGCGGTAAGGGATTCTTTGCTTTCTTATTTGAAAAAAAAGAAGATAGGGATATGATTTTCCGAAGTGGACCACAATTCATGGGTGCACGAGGAATGTACCTCAATAAATGGACCCCTGATTTTAGTCTAGAAAATGATATCCCTTCAGTAGTCCCTATGTGGGTAACACTGCCTTTCCTTCCTCTACATTGCTAGAATGACGAAACCATAAGAAATATTGGAAACTCTCTAGGAAAATATATCAATCGTTCTGAACCATGAGAGGGAATTCAGGAATGCGCTAGGCTCTATGTGGAGGTATATCTGGAAAAATGACACCCAGAGGCAATACAACTAAATCTAGACAACTGGTCTTACATACAACGAGTAGATTATGAGAAAATCCCCTTCAAATGTAAATCTTATCATGAGTATGGACATTTTTCCAAATCCTGTCCTCAGTCCAAGGACTTTCAAGACCAAGATCCAAATCAAGATCATTTGCATCAACCAAAGTAGAAAATATCCAATGGGAAAAACCAATCAATCTTGGTTCAAGGCCAGAGAGAAAAACCCCCAGACTCAAGAGAAATACCACCAGGATCTCCACACAAAGGATAATCAAGCCATAACCGATATGTTGGGCTTACTTTAGAAGGGAAAATGAAGGAGCTCAGGGAAACTCAGGAAGAAAATGGTAAACAACGACAAGAAGATACAGGAGAAGGGATCAGAAAAGGCAAAGAAAAAGAAACCCTGGACATAAGTGGGGATTCCACAGCAAAAGCATCCCCAAGCCATACCCCAGGGATTCTAGAATTTTCAGAAGAGGAAAGGCAAGACACTTCTGACATTTATTCTCATCTTGAGGTCTCTTAGCCTACCATCACAAAGAAACCAGGAAGAAAATCCCAAAGGAACAAAATAGAATTGACTGCAGACAGAGAAAAATAACTGGGCATCCAAAAACAAATAGAGGAAGAACTAAAAAAAAAATGATAAATCTAGGAAAAGAAAGGCTTCCCAACATAAGGGAACAACTCATTATCCCTCTAAAGGGGGGGTACCAAAATCCACTGATAAATGATGAAAGTTGTCTCCTGGAATTGTAGAGGACTAGGGAGCAGGGACAAAAAAGAAGAAGTTAGAAAAATTTTAAAAATAGAAAAGCCCTCAGTCCTCCTGCTCCAGGAGACAAAAATGAGGGATCTTGAAACCCTCCAAGATCTTCAAAAAATATGGAAAAGAAGGTGAAGGAAAAGAAATCAGCTCTAGAGGATCCTCGGGAGGAATAGGAACTTTCTGGAACACGGAAGAATTCAACTTAAGAGATCAGGAGCAGTCGCAGTTCTGGCTAATGGTCACCCTCACCAAGAAATATTCAGGTATGCTCTACTCCATCATAAATTTTTACATGCCAAACAATTATACATAAAAATTTGAATGTTGGCAATCCCTTCTGGACCTGGCCACTAAAAATCCCCCTCAAAACCTCATAATTGCTAGAGATTTTAATACAACCAGAGGCTTAAAGGAAAAATGAGGGGGCTCTATCGTGAGAGATCAATTCATAGAAATATTGGATGATATTATCTCATACCTTGATCTCTTCGACGTCCCTTTGGTCAAATGAATGTTCACTTGGAACAATAGAAGGGCGGGTCCAGGACACATAGCGGCAAGATTGGATCACTTCCTGACAAGTAGCTCCTTTCTGGCCCTCCCAGGCAAAGCCTGCTCCTCTAATCTCCCTTGGGCAAGATCAGACCATTGATCTATCATGATATCCTTCGAATATCAAAACAACTGGGGGCCCATCCCCTTCAGATTTAATCCATCCCCTTCAGATTTAATCCCCTCTGGTTGGATCGGTCGAAGCTCATCTAGTCCACTGCCCAAATATGGAATCAGTGGATCACAGGATCCCCCAATTATATTTGGGAGCAGAAATTAAATTTGGTGAAAGGTCACCTTAAAATCTGGGCAAAAAACTCGATACAAAGTCATGCCAGAGACAAAAAGCTCCAACTTGAAAACTTGCAGGAGGAAATGGAGACAATTAAGGTTCAGCGAAGCCACATCACATGGGAGAAAAAAACTCACAAGGATTACATGCAAGCGCTAGCTGAAGAAGAATTACCTGGCGTTTAAAATCCAGAAGCCTTTGGTTGAAAGAAGGGGATCAGAATACCTCCTTCTTCTACAGACATGAAAAATCCAGAAATTGGGCTTATCGAATCTTTGAAATCAAAAGCCCAGAAAGGGGAAATCCTAAAAGACTTTGACCAAATCAAACAGCAAGCTTCAACACATTTCCACAATCTATACACCACAAATAGTAGAACTGAAGATGAAATAGCAGATGATTTCCTCAGGCATATCCCAGGCAAGGTATCGGAGGAGGACAATCTGCACCTTAATTGAAAAATTGTAGAAGCTGAAATTATAAAAGCAATAGACCAATTCAATGAAGACAAAGCCCTGGGTCCATATGGCTTCACTCTACACGTCTATAAAAAGTTTTGGCACATAATCAAGCAGGACTTCATCAGGATGATAAGATTCATCCACAAATAAAAACAAAATGGGAGGAGCTACCAACTCTTCCTTCTTAGAGCTCATCACAAAAGAAAATGGTGCCTCTTTTATGGGCCGGTTCAGACCCATCTCTTTATGCAATATTTCATACAAAATCATAGCTAACATGTTGAATCCTCTTCTCAAATCCCTAATTCTACCAAATCAAGGAGGCTTTGTGGCAGGATGTCAGATATGGGACAACTTTATCCTGGTTCAAGAAGAAATCCATGCCAGCAACTCTCGAGCAAAACCAGGTATGACAATAAAATTGGATATGGCAAATGCATTCGATAGAGTAGAGCATAATTTCCTCTTTAAGGTTATGAAAAAACTCGGGTTTAGTCAAAATTCCATTTTCTGGATGGAAGCCTGCATTGCTTCTCCTTGGATTGCTCCTATTCTAAATGGAAGCCCAACCTCTTTATTTAAATATTCCAGAGGACTAAGGCAGGTTTGTCCTCTTTCCCCCTTCCTATATGTGATCATGGAAGAGACTCTTAATCATATCTTAGAGTGGGAAAGCAACAATGGCACAATTCCAGGAATTAAAATTTCCCAGGGGGTCAAAAGAATTAATCACTCACAGTTTGCTGACAACACAGTACTCTTGAGTGGTGCTTCAAAAATCATGGCCAGAAGGATAATGCAAGTTCTAGACACATTCATCACAATCTCAGGTGAGATCCTCAATAAGGAAAAGTGTCAAATTTGTGTATGGAATGTCTCTACTGCCATCAGAGAAGGAATCACTCAATTAATGGGATTTATCATTTCATTGGATTCGAAATCCTTCAAATACCTGGGATTTCCTCTGTGTCTAAAATCACTTCCTGGTGAGTTTTGGAAACTGTCTCTCCGAAAAGTCAAGGAAAATATGGAGTCTTGGGACTCAAGATGGCTCAATATAGCAAGAAGGGTGGTCCTGATTAAATCAGTTCTCTCGGATCTCCCCATTTTTCAATTTTCTTCCTTCCTATCTCCAAAGGGAATCCTAAAAGACTTGGCACAACTCATTCACAGATTCTTGTGGAAAGGGGGAAAATCTAGCCACAAAAAATTCCACCTTGTGAACTTGGACACAGTGACCCTACCCAAAAAAAGTGGGGGACTTGGAATGAGAGACCCCGAAGTTACCAACATAGCAATGGGAAATAAAATTCTTTGGAGGATAGTCACAGGGAAAAAGGAATGGTGGAAAATGGCTCTAATAAAAAAATATAGAATGGGTGGAAGAAAAAGGTGCATGGACAAAACTCTTGATCCTCAACCTAGATTGCAAATATAGAAACTAATAAGGGCTTCTATTCCCTTCTTTAAGGAGCACCTTTACTAGATCCTAGTAAATGGAAAAATGATGAGACTTTGGCAAGACCCAATTTTGGGAGTGGATCTCAACTCCTGTGAAGAAGAAACTCGTGATCTAAAAATATGGATGTTAGATGATTACAAAATCTCCCTCTATGACATTTCAGCTTAGAATGAGAATGGTAGCTGGAAGGAATGGAATTTGGGAGTCGTCCCTGATCACTTGATCAACCAAGCACAACTAGTTATCTCTTACCTGAAAGGGGCAGATCCCATCCTCAAAGGCACCTCAGACAGTTGTGGATGGGGAGTAAATGGATACTCAGTAAAAGAAGGATACAACATGCTCCTCTCCACTCTCAGAGTATATTAGAACTCAACAAAATGGAAAAATGTTTGGAGCCAAGAATCCCTCCCCAAAGTTAAATTCTTCACTTGGTCCCTCTCTCATGGGAAGATCCTTGCGGGAGAGAATATAATGAAAAGAGGGTTCCATGACCCCTTCATCTTCCCAATGTGCCAAAGCAATCAAGACATCATACATCATCTCTTTTTGAATTTCCCCTTCTTGCAAACAGTCTAGAAAGTGGCCTTCAGAGATCTGTCTAGAAAAATAAGATGGCCCTCTGCTCCAATCCCCAACTTGGGGAATTGGGAAAAGTACTACCAAGGATCCTTCAGGGAAAAACCAATCTTTAAACGTATCTGGAGGGTAGTCCCCAAGTTTGTTTTTTGGCAGATATGGTTAGCAAGAAACAACCAAATTTTCCAGGGGATCAAATTTTCCCTTCAAAGTGTCACTACCAAGGCCAAAATGCTCCTCTCATAAGTTTTGAACGCTAAATATCTAACTATAGAAACCTCGACCAATTGGAACGCCCTGGAAAAAGACTGGATGGCTAGTTTCAATGTTCACTCTAGTAATACTTCAAACTGATCACACTGATCGTGCTGGAAGCTTCACAAAATCCAAAACATAGATGACTGGATCCAAGAACAACAATCCCATACTCTTTGTTTTGATGGTTCTTCAAAGGGAAACCCAGGGGAGGCAGGTGTGGGGGGGGTTCTCTTCAATCCCAAAGGAAAAAGAATTTTAAATTACCAGTGGAACCTCATGATGGATACTAATAACAAAGTTGAGGCCTATGCATTACTAAAAGGCATCCAACTCGCTCAGACTCAGCAAATTCGAGATCTAAATGCCCTCGGCGACTCCAAAACTATAATAAGGTTGATGGTCCACGGGACTGATCCAAGAGATTTAAGTCTAAAATGTATAATCAACCGAATTCAAGTCGATTCACAGGCCATTAAGATAACTTTCTATCACATTATGAGAGAACACAACAAAGAAGCAAATAAAATGGTGAATGTAGCCATTGAGAAAACTCCTGGAACCTTAGGCATGGAAGGAGTTGAAACTTTAGCCCCCCTTTTTTAATGTATCATATGATCAGGTGTCAATCTGGGAAGGCCAGGGGAGGGCACTTCAGATATAGAAACTCTGTCCCAGGACTTTTGAGCTAGAAACTCTGTCCCAGCACAGGCATATGATAGAGAGACTCCAAGACGAGACTTACGCCCAGAGAAGTCAGTTAGAGTAGCATCACACCAACATGGAGGCAATGCAGCGGTGACTCGGTCAAATGTAAGGAGTGAAACACCACCCAAGAAAGCCGAGAAGACATCAGTGAACCAAATCCCGGACTGAATGAGCCACATCCGGAAGCAATACTGGAAAATCAACAGGTCAAATTAGAGATGGGTAGTTGAACTCTGTTGTTATCATGTTTTGTATCACATTATGTATTAATGGTATCTTCTATCGGAGGTACTCGGTAAATTTTAATTATAGAAGTTTTGTTAGAAAAGGAGGATGCAACAACAATTGTTATTGTTATGCAGCCTCCAAATGTTATAGGCTCTACTCTAGATGCCATTTCTCGAAGGTCTATAATGACCACTATTTTGTAATTCAGTGGATTCTTCCACACCTTTAATATTTATTTTCCTAGTTTCTGTAAAATAAAAAATAAGATACTTTATGCATCTAAAGTGACAAATATTATTCTCTTGAAACCTTTTAAAGATTGATAATATCGGACTAAACATGTATGTTAAATCACAAAATTATCAACTAAATAATGAACCAACATCAAAGATAGATCATGTCAAACCCATGAGACTAATTCGTACTATAATGATCAAATAGTAAAATAAACAAAATCTAAACATCAAACAAAAATAAAATAAAACACATATTGAAACATATAACAAAACACAGTGGCCAACAAGAATCAATGTTGAATGTTCCTTCAAAATCATTAATAATATGTTGTAAAAAATATCAAAAAAACAGATAATCTCATCAAAGCGAGTTCTTAGAAAGCAGTGTACGACTCTCCGGAAAATGTTCATCCTTCGAATGTATTCAAAGATGTTTCTATAAGTCTTTTAAATAACTTACAAAATAACTAACTTTAAACTAAAACTTCAAAATAAACTAATTAAAATAACTACTTTTTGTTTTTCATCTTTTGACCAACTTGAATTTTCCTAATAGAAGGAGAATTGCCAGTTGTTTTTCCTTCTTTGGATCACTTCCCTTTGATTTTCTCCTTCATTTCTCATTCCCATGAAATTTGGCGATGACTTAATTATTGCTTCATGTTGG
>JASDQU010816536.1:0-13488 GCA_032191745.1 Picea mariana
GATGAAAGACTCCTCCACACCATTCTAGTCTCATCCCATCTCCATCTAGTGCTTCAGAAGGTAGCCGGCCGTACTGTTCTTGTGTTTATAGCAAGGGCACACCATCATCTAGAGGGAGGTTCGATCCAGCTTATCCTGAGGGCCTGGGGTCATTCTGACAGTTGGGTTTTGTTTGCAGGGGAAGGACCATCAGTTTGAGGGATTTTCTATAGGGTTATCATTATTCTACATTTGTCCTCAGATTGGGAAGTTTTGGAGCCATAGGGGACATCCTGTGATTCAATAAAACTCAGATCTAGGGAAATCTACTTGAGATCTGAGTCCGAAACTTCTCCCACGGGATTCTTATAGCCCGATCTATGTTCTTGGAGAGTTTCAGAGCATTTGGAGGCCTCCTTCATCAGGTCCGAACCAGCTAGGGTTTTAGTCATCCAGTGGGGCGCACCATTCAGTGGAGGAATTAAGATCTACAAAGATTGAGAGGGATCTTGGAGATTTGGACATCTGGGTTGTCCTTACAGTTGCCCAATCTATCATTTGGCATATTTCTCAAGATGATTGGACACTTTTGGTAGCAGGGAAGAATTATTGAGAGCTTCAGCATTGTAGTAGGATGTGGCACTTTCCAGCTTGGAGGTTGAGCATTAGTACGACTTAGATCTGCTTGATTCAGTCTTCATTGTATATCCAGCCTTTGGAGGCTTATTTTGTATTATCGGGAGCATTTTGTAGCAGCTCATATCTATTGCTTGTACGACCATCTGAGGTTTATGCCAGATCGGCCATCTATTGTATTGATCTTACATTGCTCATAATAAAAAGGTCAGATCTTTGCTTGTGCTTCTACATCTTGAATATATTGTGATCTCCACGTGTTGATGAATCTTATATGCACTTAATAACTCAATAAATTAGTAGTAGTTAGTGATTCGAAGAAAGAATTTGGCTTGGGATCATTACAGAGAACATGTGCAACTCTTTCATTTTGAAGAGAACTGAAAAATGAATTTTTTTCTGGGTACAAGAATTGTTGGGCATAGTTTCCTAACCAAGATGATAAATGAGGTTGTAGAGAAGATGATTGATTGAGGAAGCACTCATTGAAGAACCGCTTTCTTGGTGGAGAGAAAACCAATTTTCCAAAGTTCCAGTGGGAAGAGAAGAGTGACCTTCAGCCCTGACTGTTGCTGAATAGAAGGAAGAATATATCTTAGAGCATCATGATCTAGCTAGGGTGTGGCCAATGGTAAATCCATCCACGATTTGCTATGCCTATGGTTGGGTGGAAAAGGGCACTGCGACACTTTCTGGGTTGTAGATAAGTGTTTCTCTAAGACTTGTATTATTCTCGATTAATTTCTTTTATAATATGAATTCTATGAAATTTATGAATTCTGGAGTTATATGTTGTTTAAATAAGAGAACTTATGGTGGTGATGTGCTAGTGACTAAGAAATATGAAGTGGAGTCTGAAAATCACCTCTATTGTTGATTTTACCTTTTGCATGTACCTATCTAGACAAAGAAAGTATTAGTGACATGTAACCATTCATATTTGGAATAGAATGTGGGTGGATCACCTGCAAAAGCACATATATGTGTATGAATAAACCTGATTATAAAAAGGAGATAACAAGTGTTCTAGAGAAATGAAAATTTAGCCTCTGTTAAAGCTGTTCAGAAACTTAGGTGAATTTATGTGTAAGCTTTCAATTAAATACTATTTTAACCTATCTCCTTACTTCTTAGTTGTTTGTGTTCTAAAAGAATAATTATGGGTGTAATTGTTAAGGTTGATCTACATTTACAACCCATCTTTTGTTTCTAATGAGGATAGACAAAACAACTAGAACCTCTATAGAAATTAAAAAAAAGAAAAGTAAGAGATAATTTTTTTGCCTAAGGCTAATTATGATCTAAAGGTGATATGGAGTTTTATATTAGAATACTTAGTAAATAATAGACGTCATAATTTTATTTGGGCTTTAAGGAAATAGTCGAAATGTTATTAAACATTAAAATTCATTATAAATGAAAAATTTCCTAAATTTTTTAAAATATAAAAGCTCCAAAAACCTCATTTGGACCTTAAGAAATGTTTATACTAATTTTGGGCATTAATAAACAATTATGGTAAACTTGTGTTAAATTTCCTACAAATTTGGGAGGGATCCTCTTAATTTTTGGTGGGCAGTAAACCCTGGTAGAAATACTGAATTTTACTCCGAAGGAAATTCTTGCCTTAGGACCAATTCCCTTAAATCTAGGCAAGGAAAGTAAAGCTTGGTAAGAAGGAGACAGTTTACTCCTTTACCTGTGAGGAAGGAAAATTATAATTCATATTTTAAATGGAGATAAATTCCCTCCTGAATATGATCTTATTTTACTATTCTAAAAGCTTGGAAAATAGGAAATATTTTTCATTTCCCTAAAATTTCAAATCAAATCTCACTAGACTTTGAATACATGCAGGAAGTGGTTATATATGTGTGTGTGTGTGTGTTAATAAACCCATGATTATTCACCTTGATAATTTAGTAATTATTGGGACTTTGGGCATTAAGAGTGACAAACATGTGAAGTTATTGTTAATATATATATATATATATATATATATAGAGAGAGAGAGAGAGAGAGAGAGAGAGAGAGAGAGAGAGAGAATTTATGAAACCCAAGCACAAAGTTTGATGGGGTTTATTATAAAATCAATATATTAAAATAAACACATGAACGAGACCAAATAATTTTTCCATTTTAAATTATTATTTAATGTGCAATGTATGCACGTGGGACTTCGAAGCTTTGGGATGTTGAAGTGATGGCATTGTGATAACTCCGGCTCAGAGTCTCGTTAGGAAAACATCTCGTTAGGAAAACATTTAATGGAAAATTCATAATTATTAAGTACAAACTTTAATGGGCTTATGGTATTTTAATAAATTATAATATTATAAAATCCACACATGGATGAGGTCAACCTTTTTCCAAATAATTGTTTTATATACATTTTATAACTCATGTGCGTGGGACCACTTCAGGGCTTCGAGACTCCAGGAGGTTTGAGGAATGGAGAGTGTGTTAAAGAGCCAAAGTAGTTTACCCAAAGTTTCTCCCTCATTACAATATTAAAATAAAATATTGGAGATTTATTAAACCTGGGTGTAGTTTTCAAGGAGGCATTTTCCAATAAATATATTATAATAGTAATAAATTTATTATAATAATATTTGTACGTGGATGAGAAAAATCCTTTTCTCTTTATAAATTTAATATTTAATGCATAACACGTATAAGTGTGGACCCTTCGGGACTCCAGGACTTCAGGGCTTCCAGAGTTCAGGAGTTCGGGACTTTGGGATATTTGGGGTGATAGATTATATGAGAAAAAATGACCAAAATCCCAAACCTACTTCCCGTATTCCAATGTTATAATAAACACTAATTTTAATTGATTATATTATATGGTAATATAATTAATTATATGTCCATAAAAGTATAATATAAGTGGGACCCTCTCCATAGATTCGACATTTGGGGGTTTCTGGGTATTTTCCATATAAGTATGGAGAGGAATTACGCTGAAGTCCAAAGACTTAGATTTTAATTGATATTAATAACCCTAAGTGCCTCTTTGATATATTTAATTATATTATAATATAATTTATTATGATTATATGACAATATAATTAATAAAAGTACAAATTAGTAATATGATTTGACTATGAGTTAATGTGACGTGGATTTAATATAATAATTAACACTAATCCACCCTGAATCATGGGATTCCCAAGGTGAAAGGGAAGTAATCCTTTGTTTTACTAGACCGATAATTCAGGTAAAGTAAAAATGAAAATTTACAGGGTTAATTAATTTTAATTAAGATTAATCATCCCTAATAAGGATTAAATAAATGATTAAGTGATTAGTAAAGAGAAGGATTTTATCATGATAATGATTAATTAAATTAATAGGCCTATAAGAGATAGACAAGCGTCAACATATGGTTGAGCATTTCTTTGTATGATATGGTGATGACGTGGCATGCCAGGTGACAACGAGCCGCATGGATGCCACATGGTGGTGAGAGACTCTAGTCGATGAAGACCCAAAGAACTTTGAAGGACCATAAATTGCAATCTAGAACTTAGATATGGAAAAATTTATAGTCATAGGAAAACCCTTGCTGAACCATAGATGATGAAATCCTAGTTACGGGGATTTGAGGTGATTGAAAAAAGTAAAAAATTTATACCCCATCCCTCGAAAAGGTACTTCGGGTCGGGTGTGTTACATAGTGGTATCAAAGAAGGAAACAACACTTGACTTGCTTGGGCTCATGAACGAGTTGAATAAAATTTTATTAGAGAACCTTTAAGGGGAAGGGTACCCTATCCTACCCATTCATAAGATCTTATTTAGAATCTATTACTGAAGAGGGGAATGAAACTGCGTGTTTCTAATGTTGCCAAATAATGAAGCTGATTTCACCTTACGAATTACATGTGATGTTCATAAATTAGTAGATAATTAACTAACAAAAAATTTTGTATCAACACTCAAACATTTAGCGGACAACAAGAAAAACTACATTGTAAATAATGGTGACATACCATGAGTTTGGGGAAAGCTCCCACAATAAAGAAGAAGAATTTGATGAGAGGAGGGTGGTGGAGAACCCTCCAAATTTGGATGAAGCTGTAAGAAGCCTCATGGTAGAATTACAAAGTTGTAAGGAATACAATGAAAGGTTGATAAAAGAACATGACAAACAAATTGAAATTAATGCACTATTGTTGCAAATCCTATTAGTTATACAAAGGCAACTGCAACATGGGCCAATAACCAATAACGTGGATAAACATCATACTAATAAAACCCAAAGTACGCTTGATATAAAAACGCATGGTCCTGAAAGTATCCACACAAGAAGAAGCACCTCAAAGAAGTCCTAACATGGAGCCAAGAGACATGCTAATGCCAAGGATTCAACTGAAGAATCCTTTAGTGAGGAAACTGACAACTCCAAGGAATTGTTTGGCAATGAGACTAGTTTACATTCTCAGTGGAGAAGAAAGAGGAGGAAACATTCCAAGAACCATGAACCTGAAGAGTTTAAGAAATCCAAACCACCCACTTTCGATGGAGAAATTAAAAAGGGGGGAGAAGCAAAAGTTTGTATACTTGGCTTGAAGAAGTACTTTAGAGTCCATGTCTACTCTGAAAACTTAAAGGCCCAAATAACCATTTTCAACTTGAATGGAAATGCCTCCATTTGTTGGGAGGACCTTATAAATGTGAAACAAATTCATGAGAAGGATTTTTCATGGAAACAATTCGAGAAATACTTTAAGAGGAAGTACCTGTCTAAAATATACTATGATGAGAAGACCAAGGAGTTCTGTGAAATCAAGATAGGACAAATCACTATAGATGAATATATAAACAAATTTCTTGAGCTGATGAGGTATGTTCCCTACATTAAGGATGAAAAGGTAAAGATGCAATGATTTATTAGTGGACTACCTCAGTCCTTTCGGGACATAATTGATTTTGATGAACTGAAGACTTTAGAAGACACTATTCGAAAGGCAAGGTACTTCTATGAGCAATTAAAGAATAAGGTATAACCTCATAAGGATTAGAAGAAGAAAAGTAAAATGAGTTTCAAGAAGTAGGGGTTTAAATCCTCAAGATTTAAGAATCATGGGAAAATCTCTCAGATGAGCCTTCCTACTAAGAGTGTGTATCAACAAAATTTTCCATCTCAAAGTGGAAATAAACCCTTTAGATCAACCCCAAGAAATATTGATAATACAAAGATAGAACCCTTGAAATGTTGGGGTTGTGGAGAAGAACATCTGCTGAGGGACTTCCCACATAGGAAACAAGACAATAGGAGGACCTACACCATCCAAGAGGCTACCACAGTCAATGATGTGGCTAGAATCATGCCACAAATTTATGCAGCCCTGGATAATATACAAGATAACCACCAAACTTTAGTGGTGGAGATGGAAGGTATGATTCCAACCATCTAGCTTCCATTTTAATTGACCTTGGTTTTAATATGAGTTATGTTTCCCCTCAAACTGTAGAGAAATGTAAATTGCAGTAAGTAAAATATGCTAAATCATGGCTGGTACAACTAGCCACTGGAACAAAAAGAAATGTGACAGAGGTCATACCAGCATGCCAATTCATTTTGAATGGATTACCCACCCAAGCAACCCTAAACATGTTAAAAATATTTACAAAAAAAACTTGAAATTGTCTTATTATCAAGTGATTATATTTGGTCCCTGAGGTCTAGAGCAATTGGTGAGGGAGTGCGTTGTTAAGGCACTCCATAAGTGAAAGTCACCAGTTTGAAACCTCGGGGATACCTCAAATCCAACCATGTTAAGAGTTGGGCAGTCCAGACTGGATGCAATCTCGAGTGACTTTGATGGCTTAAATGCCCCTGAGTCGTAACATCTCAGCCAAAGCAATCCCTCGCCAATCAAAAAAGTTCAACATTACCAATTTTTTTTTTAAATATTTGAGTCATTATTTACTCTGTGCACAAAGACTTAAATAAGACAAGATTCATGATAAACAATCAATGTTTCCTAAAACTTACATAATACAATGTTCTTTTGTTATATATCATTATACATATAAAAAGCCACTATGCACTCTACATTACATATAATTTTATAATTTTTATAGTCTTTATATATTTAAAATTTTATAACAACTTAAAAAAAGTGATATTATATATATTTTCACTACCTTCTTAAAAATAGAAGTAAAATGGTATTGATCTATACCATTACTTTATAAATTTATTTTCACTAATTTTTATTTTTAAAATATAAGTTTACTTTTTTTTAACTAAATTATAATGAGAAATATTCAACCTACCTATTACGCTTTATAATGAGAAATATTCAACCTACCTATTACGCTAAATATTGACTTATCGACTCTCCATTAGTTGGAGTTTTACCAAACAAATTTGAACTTTTTCGAAAGTATGACATCACATATTGATTTTTTTTTTTTAATTATTTTAAAACATTTTTTTAAATAAAATGTGATTTGTAGTTCAATTGAATTTTTTATTGCTGTGGTAACGGAAAGATGCAGCGAAATAAATATAGGTAATTTTTTTTTTCGAGTAGAAAAAATTCTTCAATTATATTTTAAAATATAATGTATTCTCACATCGAGTACATCGGTGAAGAGATCATTATCAAGTAAATCTTTCACCGAGCAAAAGGACAACATGCCAATTTTGTTGGCGAGAGATCAAAATCTAAGAAAGAGCGAACAATAAAAAAGATACATCATATCTTAAGAAAAGAGTGAAGAAAAAGTTTTGTGGAATATGAGAATTGTGGCTGCAAGGATTTTGAAGAAATAATGAATGTGATGTTGAAAACCACTGAAAAATTATGCCTCTCTTCCTAATTAATTTGTATAGCATGAGTGGGTCCCTCATGTCCATCCAGCCAGTGGTTGTAATAGAGCACACTTGCTTTCCTTTATAAAGTTGTCTTTGATAAATGGTCCGCTTCCCTGTTGTACTCCTGAGAGATGTGAGAGAATGACAGTGTCTTGAAGTGGCGCTTGAACAATCTGATTCTATCTTTCCAAACCAAGAGTTTGATGGTTTGAAGCTTACCTTGTTGATTCAGCCAATGAATGATAACTTGAGAATCTTCGATCATATATAGGCTTTCTATGTTTAGCCTAGAAATCAAGTGAAGTGTTGCCCAAGCACCCAATAGTTCTACCCATGTGTTGGTGCCTGGGCCGCAACAAAAGCCCATCTATAAGAAAATTTTTTACTGAGATTTATCAGTCCCCTATACTACTCAGAGTTCCATTTTATTGTGATACACCGTCGAACCACCTCATTAGAATGTCTTTTGAAAAGAGAGCCCTGACTAATCTCTTTTTTTTGACTCCATCTTTCGATGTACCTTATCACATGAAAGAGATCTTTGTGGGTCACATGGACGAGCAACTCCTTTATTACATACGAATACATGCAAACGTGCCCACCTTCGATTTTGGCTTGATTTGCGTCGCCAATAGCCCTGTCGTTGATCCAAATAACATGCAAGAGCATAGATAAAGAGGCATTGTTCCACTTGTTAAATGTCGTTCTAAGTAATATTCGTATGTATAAGACTCCTGGAAGCATAATGTTTCGTTGGGAAACTAATCCATTTGGATTACGTGTGCAACAGGTGTTTAATATTTTGATTTTAAGTAATGACTTTATAATATAAACACTTTCAAAATATGAATTTTTTTAGTGGTGGGTGATGGGAGTGTCAATCTAAGTGATCTCATTGCATTTTACTTTGTTGCTAGTACCATCATAACATGTCATCCTAAGTGATACATTGTGCACTTCATTTGGTAGCATCATCATTAGTACGTAGTTGTAGAACATAACATGTATAGATTACACAAAGGATTAGATGTGGGTTTTTCAGATTTGGCTTTAGATCAAGTTGAAGTTGATTTGGTGTCACTAAAATAGAGAATAAAAAGTAGCGTTATGCAAGTATCTATGCATCATGTGCACATGTGATGTTCAATTGTGTGAACTAGTGTATATTGTTAAGTTTATCAAGGTTGTGTAATTTTTTTTTTATAAAGATTTGTTTTTGAAAATTCATGTTAAAATAAAAATAACTATTATCATTATTTATTTTTATTTTTTTATTCTCATCTCACATTACTTTTTATTTTTATTTTTATTAAAATAAATTTGTTTTGAAAGTAAATTTCAATTTAAATATTTTTTTCTATTCTTATCTCACATTACTTTTTATTTTTATTAAAAGGGATTTGTTTTGAAAGTAAATTTCAATTTAAATATGTAATATATTTAGTATGGTTTTTTTAATAAGAATTATAAAAGTGAATAAATATAATAAAAGATAAAACTACAAGGTCAAAAGCGCTTACCATCTAGCTATTAAACCAGGCCCGGCTTAATAGACAAGACATAAATTTAGGGGAAAGAGTGGAATCGTGATCTCTAGCCAAAAGTTTTAGCCTTCTTATGCATTTTGGTGAGTAAAAGGACGTTAACCTAGGATTAACTTCAAAAAGGATATGTAGGTCCTTCTATATACTCGATGTGTAAATTGAAGGGTGAATCAATTGATCATTTATTCAATGGATGTAGAAAGGAACCCCTCCTTTAGGATAAAGGAGCCACCCTATTCAGGTAAACAGATAGAAGCAGAGAAGATCTAAACAAAATCATATGAGGCTAGAGATTTGATTCCTTTAAGAGTCTGATCCTCAATAGAGAGTGGAACTCCTTCCCAAGATTTATGTTACAAAATATTTGGAAAGAACGAAATAGAAGGATCTTTAAACAAAAAGACTAACTGATAGAGAGGACGTGGGAACATATCCAAACAAATATCAAGGAGTCAATAAGGGTTATTTCATGGTCAAAGGAAGACTAGAAGCACTCAGGGGCCAAGTCAAATGTCATCAAGGACTGACAACTAATCTGATGGAATAAAGCTTCAACCATAAGAAAAATGACTCAAAAATTAAATCTCAGGGAGAAATGGGAGCCACCCCCAAAAGATCACCTCAAAATGAATTTCAATGGGGCTTTTAAAGGGAATCTTGGTCCCTCGAGAGAAGGACGAGTTATCAAGGATCATGAATGAAACATAAGAAGATTATTCTCTATCAAGCTGGGAAAAAAATGAAACAATGCGGTGGAGATAGTGGGAATCATGAAAGGTTTTCAACTAGCACAAGCGATGGGACATAGAAACCTCATAGTAGAAGGAGACTCATAAATCCTGATATCAACACTAAGAAGGATGATCAATGGCACCCAACCATACAAGGTGTCATTAAACTACCATATAAGTGATTATGTTGGACAAATTGTTGAGTTTCTCACCCATATATCAATGATAATACCTTCTCGGGTGAGGAGAAAGGCCACCGTAGTAATATCGCTTGGCCAACAAAGGGGTCATTCAAGCCAATCTATTAGAGGTTTAGTACTAGAATGAGAGCACTCCTCAACAACTTAGGATTTTCAATGTCTAAACCAGATTGATAATCAACACCCAGATGGGGTGATGACAGGTGGGACCTAGACCACACACGTGGTGAGTTCAACTGCCACCTCACAGAGCAATTACCATGCAAGGACAAGTGTTGTCCAGACTGGTAGGGGAGTACATGATGGTTATAATGAGGGAGGTACACCACCTCCCTTCTCCCCGCAAATTTGATGAAGGTTCTAGTTGTTAGGACAGGCATGAGGTATAGGAGTAGATGGTGGAGTCAAATAATGGGTAATTGCAATCAGAGACTAGGATCTTACATGATGGGATTTGATCTTAGGCCATGTCAAAATATTAAGGCACCTGATGAGAAGAGTGAGTGGGTGATCATGGCACCAGATGGAGTAGGGTGTTATCAGTAGAGTAGGAGGGCTCATGGGAATGCTTCTTTAGGGGACTTGGCCTTAGATATGGGTTTAGTGTCTGCTCATCTTGTTGAATGAATTCGCGGTGTCTTAGCGCTGTCTTTTTCCCAAGGCATTTTACAGGGGGTGCTTCCTCTTATGGGAAGTCTGTTAGCTTTCCTTTATGTAATGAATATTTTGAGGGCGAGTTGTGGAGATGATGGGATTTTTTCTCAACTTTCCTTTCTTGTAGTGGTGTCAAAGATTGAGTGTGTAGTGTTTTCTCAACTATGTAGTGATTTGAAGGGTTCAAAGGAGAGATTATATCCGTGTTGCATCTCCTTGAGGAAGCCCTGTCACTCCAATGTATCTGGAGTTGAGGTAATCCTGAGCTTTCCTTCTTTGTTCCTCTACCATGTGTTATTCATGTGTTTTTTTTCGATCTTGGACAGTGCCTGAGCTTCCGACAATGTTGGGGAAATTGTGGTGGAGAGCATGGGGGTTAGGGAGATCTTGTCTTTATCTTTATGTAAGAGGGGTCGAAGTGTGTCGCGTATAGAGCATTTGGTGACCCGATTTAAAAAAGAAGAGTTAGGTTCTACAACATCTGCGAGGAAAACTCTATGGTGGAGAGAGTGCTTTCAATTGGCATGAATCCAACATATGAGGAGTCAAGTGAAAAGGGACACAGAGAACCGCATGTGCAAAGAAAGGCGAAACTTGAGTCTCGGGGAATAGGGGTGGAATGAGAAATTGAACAAGCCAAACATAATTACAATCAGCGTATCCCTCATGAATCACAACAAAGAATGGAGTTGTTGGTAAACAAAGAAAGGAAGAGGAGTAAACAGACTCCTAAGCACATAATCAAGAAAGAATTCCAAGATTGGGTTAAGGATGATAGTTTTAAAAGATCCATAGATACCAAAGTATTTAGGGAAATGGAGATTTACTGGATAGCGAAGACACTTGTTTCCCTATCAAAGATGACAAGGAGGATAAGTTGGTAGAGTCATTAGACAAAATTAGGAGATTGGAAGCCAAGTTCATCGTGTTATGCACAATGACCTTTGGGATCGGCTTCAAAGTCATTGATTGGGATCCAAACAATGAGGAGGAAATGATAGATGTCATAGGCACTTCAAGCTCCCAAGGTACTAGCACCAACCCGATCAACATTAAAGATGATGATCCCAAGGGAAAAGCTAAGGAGCATGAGATCCCTAGCCACCTCAGACCTAACAAAACAAACAATCATGATACTCCAATTTCTTTAGTATATTTCTCTGTTGTTATAGTCTTAAGGGGCCATCTAGAGAGCCTTTAGAACATATGAGTATTTAATTAACTTTTTCAAACATATTATCTCTATTATATGAAAATTGTTAAACATATTATCTATATTATATGAAAATTGTTAAAGCTCCCGTTTCCTTTTTGGTAGAGCTCAAACAACCATGATTATAAAATTGTTTGTATAATATATATATATATATATATATATATATATATATATATTTATTTATTTATTTATATTATGTTGAAGTTTACAGATATTTCATCATTTAAAAAATAATTTAAATAAAAAAATTAAGAGAAATATTTAGATTACAAATACAAATAAAATATTTATTATTAAAAAGGTTTGATCAATATTATTAATAAGAATAAATTCTTAAAACGAGATCAAGGTAGAAGATATGAAACAAATCAAAATGAGTATAAAATATTATGAAAAAAAGAAGTTGAAATATTTTAAGTTAATAATAAGGGAAAGAAAAGATTATATATATATATATATATATATATATATATATATATTCGAGACATTTCTCAAGAATATCTACAATATATATGCTCGGGGACTTGATCCATGACTTCTTGCATGTAAACCACATTTCTCAACCATTCGAGCTAACCCACTATATAGATGAGTTTATAAACCAAATTCAATTTCCATACATATCGTATGTAACATGGTTCTTGAGTAGTAGGCAGAAGTGGATTAGGAAATCACGGATATGCCATTGGGAAAAGCTTCGGACCAGATGGATTCACCACTGACTTCTTCAAACTCTGTTGGTCGATGATCCAAGAAGAGGTTTGGAAACTAATTGAGTAATTTGACACTTCTGGCAAAGTCCTCCCTGCTCTGAATGCTACTTTTCTTACCCTCATCCCCAAGGAGGAACGTGTCACAAATCCGAAGAACTTTTGGGCCAATTGCGCTCTGCAATGTAATATACAAAATCATTTCCAAGGTGATTGCTCTACAACTAAAGCCTGTCCTCCACTTCATAATTTCCAATGAGCAATCAGGATATGTGGAGGGAATACAAAGCATGGAAAACATCATTTTGGTACATGAAGTCATCCACTAACTCAAGATTACTTGCACCCCAGGTATGCTCTTAAAACTTGATCTATCAAAATCTTTTGATCATCTAAGTTGGCACTACATGAAGGCTCTTCTACTAGCCTTTGGCTTTGGCAATGACTGGATCTTTTGGATAATGAATCTCATCTCCTCTATCTTTTTTCCATTTTTGTTAACAAAGTCCCCTCTCAACCATTCTCACCTACCTGAGGCATTCGACAAGGGGACCCTTTATCCCCCTTCCTTTTTGTCATTATGGAAGAAGGTCTAGGCCATTATATCAAAGCTTCCATTCAGGATGGATCTCTCCAAGGCATCCATCTACATGGGCTACAACCGGTTGCATCCCATATCCAATTTGTGGATGACACTATGCTCTTGAACGCTCCCATAGTTCAAGAAGCCAACAAACTCGGGCTTATTCTTGATGACTTCAGTGAGGCCTCTGGTACTACTTTCAATTTGGATAAATCTCAACTCTTCTTCTTCAACACTCCCCCAACAATTCAACTTCATATCTCTTTCCTGCTAAGCATACCAATTGGCTCCCTTCTGTCCTACTATTTGGGACTCCCCCTTTCAGACTCCGTAGCCAGAAATATTTTCTGGGAATCCCTCATCCTCTCAATTTCCAATCGCCTAAGCAACTAGACCTTCATAT
>JASDQU010816537.1:0-19311 GCA_032191745.1 Picea mariana
GCCAAGGACGAGATCTTCATGTCAGCCAACAATGTCGATTTCCATATGGCATCCAACCCTTCAAGGATGAGGTATTATGTGATGTTTCCCCACTGGATGTCTGTGATGTTCTCTTGGGCCAACCATATATGTGGAAGTGCCATGATGTTTATGAGTCTCGACCTTGCAGTGTCATTGTTTCTATGGGGGGTCCTCTCTACAGAATACCAGAGGTAGTTCCGACTACTGTTCCACCTAAAAAGTGCCGCAAGATAGTATCTCATACTGCAAAATTTAGCTTCTTCACAATCTGTTCAAAAGGAGAACAGAAGGACACTGCAACCACTACAGCCTCGCCCCAAGCACCTTCTATCAAACAGAAGCAAGTCGACAAGGTTGCAGAAAAGTGCAAAGATTCCTTCTACACATCATCCTCTCATGTAGCCCAACTTGTTGAACAACCTCAACCTCAAAAGGTTCATGACAAACTTCCACAAACTGAGCAGTGCGACGTCTCCAGCAAGACAAGCAGCTCACCAAGATGCAGATTCAGCAAACGCTTTTCCTTCTCCCCTGGGAAGTCAACGCAATGGAGACCATTGCTTCCTAAGGAGGGAGGATTGATCCAGGTGGATATCGGTGGCCACCCACCTTTTCCAACTGGCTCAAAACAACTTTCCGGCAATTTTGGCAATTTACTATTTTTAGCAGGTTTTAACTTCTGGGGCCATTTTGAGGGCCTAAGTGAAGGTTTTTTGAGATAGAGGTTCTCAATGATGGCCAAAGGCATGATTGAGCCCCCAAAATGAATCTCCTCGATAATACCTTTCCAACGAGCTATCACACGCCTAAAACGAAGATCGTATGCAAAAGTTACGACCCCGGGAAGTTGATGTACTCACTTACCCAAATGGGGCCCACATGACTTTTGGCGCTTCATCTCCTAGGGTTAGGTTTTTGGATGTCTAGGACTTTTGGCATTCCTGTTTATTGTAAAAAGGCCTTTAGAGCCTCATTGTAATCATCTTCTTGTGAATGCGAGTAGCCGTCACATCTCTTCTCAGAGATAAGCTGCAACCATTCTAGCGAATCTTTCACTTTGTATTTTTACAGTCTCTGTACATTTATTTCATTAATAGAAATCGTGTATTACTATATATCTGTGTTTATGGTTGCATCTCTGATACATTTCTGTTATATTATTGAATATCTACAATATCTCTGTGCATTTCTTTATTATATCTCCGCTCTCATTTCGTGCCAAAAATAATCCGGATCAAAAATTCATCTATGTATTCTTGCATTGTTTGTCCCTTTCTTAGTTTAAGACCTTGACATTCAATTAAAGCCTTCTCTTTATATCCCAAAGGATAAAATTACTTTCTAAGAGCAGAAAAAAAAACTTTCCATGATGGAAATACATTACACACTTGTTGCGTTCCATTTTGCAACTTGCTTTGCCACCAGATGAGTGTTGTGCTTGCAAGTCGAAGCAATGCCAATTTGATTTGAGTTGCCTCATCCTTGATTTTTTGCACACTACAATAAACTTTCATCTATCTGACCCAATTATCAAGCTTCTCTACATTGACTTCACCATCATACATGGGTAATTCAAATTTCACATCAAGCTTAAGTAAAGGCATATCATGTTTATGTTTATGGGAATGTTTTCTTGCGGTGGACTTGGAACTTGTACTTGAAGAAGAAGGAGGTGAAGGAGGAGTTTTAGGAGGATCCTCTCCTTCTTCACTTTTGACTTTTGAATATTCACCTAGAATCGATCTCTTCTGCTCCAAGTAATCATCATATAGAACCTTCACCATCTCCGACATGGTGAAGAAAGTCTTTCGAAACTCTTTCTCCTCATGAGAAAGCCCCTCTTACGATGCCATCTTCTCTCTTTGAGAAATTCTCTTTCTCTATCCAATCTCAGGATTCTCTTCAACAAGCTTGACTTCACCATGATTCATCTTTTCCCTTGTAATCATGAAAACTCAAAAACCAACCATCAACTAGCTCTGATACCACTTGATCCGTAAAGATCTTTTAAAGACTATGGTTGAGTTTTAAAACATGAGTTCATTAACCATTTAAGAATTTGAAKAAAGAGGAAGAATTAAAGATTTAACATGGCATYCATAATAAGATATAYAGATCTRGAAATAAGSAMAAGAATCARCAAACCATAACAACAAAAGTTGTTAACGKAGTTCGRCAATATCGCCTACGTCTTCGGGCCTTTGTCTCAGTGGGTGAGGCTTTCTTATTTATATTCAAAGCTTCAAAAGTACATCATAAACGTGTCAAATGGATTACTAACTGATCTAGTTGTGTTCTTCTAGATCTCAAGAACCCATCACAACTAACGGTGTTTAAAACGGATGAACGAAGCTCCCAGAAATGGCCTGCAAAGTTGCTCTCCTCAATGGCTTCCTTGCATAAAAATGGCTTTGGCTTTACAATTATTCAGCATTTCTCCTCTTCTGAACCTCCTCTAGGCTGCTAAGAACCTCTAGTTTATATAGGCTTGAAGTTGGCAACAAGCTCCCAACTTCCTCCCAAGATATGGCCTCAAAAAGGGCTCCAGATCCTCCAAATATGGCCAAAATCTCCCAAAACAGACTGAAAAATCAAATAAAATCATAATACATAGTTTAAAAACCCAAAAATTGGCAAATATTGGGCACATCGACTTATCTTCGGGATCTAGGTCACATGGGACAAGGCCATGTGTCCATAGGCTAGCGCACCCCTGGTCATTAGCCCCCAAACTTCGGCTCTTAGTCGCATGTGTGGCCATGTGTCCACAACCTTGAACTCCACGCACCCACATCCATTATAGCCCCTGGTTCCTAGCGCCTGGTCACATGCCTTGCTCGGCGGCCTAGCCCTATCGACTAGGCTCTAACCCCATAAATCCACGCCAAAGTATAAGGGAGTGGGTCATGTGGCAGGGTTCTATGTTGTGTGTTGCGTCGGGGGCTGGGGCCTAGCCCTGACCCTTTTCTCCACAAAAATAAACCCGCATTCAATTCAAATATAATGTTTGAAAATTATGGTATAAGAAGTACCTTGGGTGGGTTGGTAGACCAGCCCTGCCAAACCATTCCCCCATGCCCGGAGGTTGTGGGTTCAACTCCCATGGAGTCCATAAAATTTTGCCACAACAACCAACGGAGGGGTGCCACATGGCACCATTACATTCGCCTTAGATGAGGACACGTGTAAAAGAAAACTCCGTCCACCTGCCACCAACATATGCCCAGTCAGCATGCCATTCCTCTATCACGTCACTGTATGGTCATACGACCTGTACAGTCAGTTGCCATGTCAGCACTATACAGACTGCACAATCATAAATGTTTTTGCCTGTTTGGCAAAACAAACAGAACACAATATCTTTCTCATACAACATCCATTTGAGCTCGTTCAAGTTGTGTTGGGTTCGTAACAACGAGGCCTACACACACGTCCATTTTGAAGATATTCTGAGCACTTTGATTTTTAGGCCTTCCTGGACCCATTTTGGTTCCTGGATCCACTTTGGATCAATAAACGTGACCCCTTGGAACAACATTTTTGTTCCATGAACTTTTTCTGTTAGATAAATCTACAAACCCCATAACTTTACACTATGTTAAGAACATTTTTTTTTAAAATATTTTGGACTATACTTACAATCAAGACTTTTTCAAAAAAGAAGTTTTGCTAATTATTCCCAGATAACTATGTTATTCCTAAATATTGATCTAGTTGAGCTATAAAAGGTGAGATTGTAGTTTTTTCCTTTTGCAGTAGATAATTTGATTTTTATTAATAATGGCTTGAAATGGTGTCCCTATATTCAACATAGTAAATAAGTTTTCTATGAGAATTCCCCTTTACATAGATCCAAGAATTGGAGATTTGATACTCTTGAATTTCCCCATTCTAGATCTTACATAAACTATTATGTTTAAGTATTGGCATACATAAAAAATTTGAACCCGAAACTTAGTCTTGACTTTGTTGAGAACATAATATTGACCTTAAGCATAATAATATTGATTGTAAATTTGGGATATATAACTTGGCTTGGCTACAACAATAGTGCTGGACCTATTTTGGGACAATTGTAATGATATATTTTGGGGTATTTGTAATTTGATTTTTGTGAATTTTTAGTCTATGATGTGACTTGGCTCTTTATGAAGGGCTTATGAAATTTTAGGAAGGGCATAGAGAAATATAAGTTGGCCCTACATATTCCTTTTCTTCCTCTTCTCATATTGCTAGATTATATGCTTTTTAAACAAGTTATGGTTCTTAACTGATAGATTTAAGAACATTATAAATGAAAACATGTACAAATGCACTACAACTTTAGGGATATTTGGAACATACTATATTTGAGATTTAGCTCCATAGTAAGATGCATAAACTCTTATGAAATAGTAACCTAGATGCATTGACAAAACATGGTAGGATTGATTAAGCAACTACCTTTTCCTCCTCTTCTTCTTCTTCACTTAGGACTATATCCATCTCAATAGCTACTAGGTATCAATCTAGATCTTCCTCTATTGCTGGGGATTATGAAATGAATGTTTCAACTAGGTTTGCTCCTACCTTTGAGTTTAGCTACAAATGAGTTTCTCTATACATAGCCTATACCATTTCTTTCTATACAATCTGAGTGGGCCTAATGGTTAAGAACATGTGTTTCCTCCTAAGAGGTCACAAGTTCAAATCTAGAGGGGGGTAGGGTATGTATACCTCCGTAGACTTTACCAGTCAAATCGTTGGGCGGAGGGAGTCCCTTGTCCCACAAACAAGGGGGTCTCATACACCAATTTGGTGTGGCTTGGTCGTGACCTTAAAAATAGATTATTATTAGTATTGTTATCTAGAACTTAAATTGTTGCCAATCCGTCAACTTAAACTGGTGCTACTCCCATGGGGTTTATTGATGGTAGGACTATTGCAAGTGATTGTATTGTATTTGCATATATGTATTAGATACCTTGTGTGACATGTATGAAATGTTGATGCTCTCATAACATGATCTAGAACTATTACCTATGGGGCTATATCTATGTTTGTAACCATGCAAAGTGAGTAAGCTAGCACATGAAATCATCCAAGGTCCTATATTCTAATTGAGAGTATCAAATATAGCCATAGATTAATTTCATCATGAATGATTTGACATTATATGGAAGAGGAATAAAACTAATCATAAATGAATGGATTTCATCCCATATAATGATACCATAGCTAAATGGAAAGAAGCATGCAAAATCAAAGTATTATTGTATAAGGTCACTACATATAACATGTATGTCAATGCTATGTAATAAATCAAGTCAACATTGGAATTATAGGATTAAAGAACTCTACAAAACTGCCATAGAAGGAAATACATGCAAAATGTGGCTAGGGAGATTGGGGTGATAACATCTAGCATGTGAACTATAAAAAAACTAAACAATGAGAGGGATGTAAGAAGAATCTCTACAATTCATTGTTGCATCATTTGTTTGTGCAATATGGAAGAATTATGGTAGAAATGGTTAGTATTGTCCCATTGGTCATTAGTGTTCTCATGTTAGTTATCCCAAACATACTTTTTGAATTGGATTCCTCTAACTTATTTTTCTACAATACATCTCTTCTATGAAAAATATAGTTCTCTAAGTGATTACCTAAATCGTTTACCTAGGGAGTTGTTTCGAACTTGATCAATAAGCTACCCTTGGGCATGTTGATAGCTAGTGCCCATTTGTGAACACTTGCATTAAACTTGTGTTGGCCTCCATAAATAGGTCTTCCTTTGATAGTGTTATAACGTCAATTGCCACTATTGAAACATTGATGCTCTTATTGGCCTAATCCCTATCCTCCTTACATACAACTCTTCCCCATACCTCCTTGAGTCCTTATAAAAAATATTTTTTTGGAGGATGTATGTGCCCTATCAGTTATACATCATGCATATATGTGGGTTACCCAAGGGACAATCATGTACATGTCAATAAACACTAAAAACAATATAATTATGCCTAATTAGATGTTGAGTTACAGGTTTGGTTAATTGCCTAACTCCTTTCACCCATACTCAATCATCTCTAACCAACTAGAGATCGCATAAAAGGAGAATTTTCCTCAAGGAGAAAGGAAATGATACTTTGTGTTGAATTTTTATATGAGATGATGTGTGAGATCGATTGATCATTACAATGATGAATGTGCCATATATAAATAACAGACAATGATCATTATAGTTAGTAGAGGAAGACAACACAATAGTATCCCAAGTAGTGGAAGAAGTGCATTGAGTCAGAATCATCCAACTACATCGGGGGGAGGTACTATGTAATACACCATGGTAGGGTTAGACAATACATTGAGAATGTCTAAGTTCTAGGGAGTGGGGTTGGAGTACCAAAAACAACATCTATTTGTATGTGAGACAATTTGGGCTGCGAAGAATGTCCAGGATGGGGCCACAAATATTGCGTAATTGGAAACAACATTTATAGGCCACACATTAGTATGGTACATGAAACTACATAGTACTACACCAGCAATTCAAACTAGGACCTTGGCAGTGATTCGACAAGCATTATTGAAAGAGTTAAAGAAACCAAAGTCTGAGTCGAAGTACACTACAGAGTTGAAGGAAATAAAATAGGTGTAGACTGAGTTAGTTTGGGACTATGATCAAATATTTAAGGATTTGATGGGGACATTGACGTTCCAAATTCCTGATCAAAAACACAGAGAATGGTTTATTGCAAGACTACTACCACACATTCACTTCCCATTGATTCAACAAAAGGTTGCATCATAGTTTGAAGCTTTGGAGATTGCAATGAAGCTGGAAGCATCTCCTATAGGAGATGATGGGGGGATGGCTCAATTCTAGACATAATTAGTCACCCTAACGATCCAACTAGAAGAACTAATGAAAGGATGGCAGAAATGGGAACACATATGGTGTACCTAATGTAATACCGAAGGCCACCAAAAGGATTATTGCCTAGCCCTTGTGTAGTATTTGGAAACTAGAGCACCAAACCTAGTACCAGGAGGAGGATATTGTGAAATTTGCAAGAATTGGGGGCATCACTCGCCAAATTGTCCAATGGTGCAGAAATATTAGTGTACGCCCCAAAATTTATTTCGTAACTTTTGCAAGTTAATAGGGCACGAAGAGAAGGACTATTGTGCATTCAATTTGATGAGAGAGAACACTTAAGATATGTATATAATTCAAGAGGAAAATTTCACGATGGAAGGAGGTGGTCCACAGTATAATAATCAGAGAGGTTTCAATCCAAGAGGCTGAGGGGGATTTGGCAGAGGGTGAGGCAGGGAAATTTTTGGAAAATGAGGTCGAGGACCAATAGTATGCTACAATTGTAATAAACTGGGACACTTATCTCATGACTGCTCGAATCCCTGTACAACATGCACGTATTTTAGAGCCCCAGATCATGTGATAGAAGAATGTCCTCAATTACTTGTGAAGTGGAAGGCAAGAGGGAATCATAATCAAAACCCGAATCAGAATGTACAAAAGATATCAACAAAAATACATGACGAAGGACCCAAAATAACATCCATAACAAGTGGAGGAGCTAGAACAGGGGTTGATGCGATGAATAAAGAGAAGCATACTAATCAATGGGTGAGGAAATAAGTAGGACCTATGTCGACATTTGATCCATAGCAAGAAAAAGAGACATATCAACAAACAAGGAAGATGATACTAGGGCCGGATTGGATATCAACAACGTCATCTGCACCTCCTGTGATTGATATGCCTCCAGTCTACGATTGTACTATCCCTGAGAGACCATTTGAAAGGTAACTCCTTTGAAATAATTCCTGAAAAGTTTTTTAGCATTGATGCAAGAAGAAACTACTTTGAATGCATTGCGCGAAATGATTGATCATTCCGCGCAAGAAAGGGAACTTCCTTTCATACAGAGGGTAGTGAATGAGGTATTGCGCAAAAAGAGAACAAGAAGAGAGTTCATACTAAGTGCACAGATTGGGGAGTATGATGTGGATAATGTCATTTTAGATTTGGGATCTGATGTAAATGCTTTACCAAAGAAAATGTGGGAAATTATGGGAAAGCCTAACTTAATTTGGTCTCTTGTCCAACTAAGATTAGCAAACCAGCACAAGATAGTATCAATTGGCTGATTGATGGGGGTACATGTGAATATATATGGGGTTCACAACATAACATATTTCGAAGCCATCAAGATCAAGGATAATAGTCAGCCATATCCAGTTCTAATGGGGATTGAATGGGCCTTTGAAAATCAAATGATTATTAATTTGAAGAAAAGGGAAATGATCTTTGAAGTAGGGGACTTGAAGGTTACCGCACCATTGGATCTAACAGAAGGAAAGAGGTATATAGAACCAACTAAAGGGAAAAAAATTGACAACCTATATAATATGACTACACGAATGGAAGACTACATTAATCCAATTGCAGATGGCGCACTAAGTTGGAGAAGCATTAGCTCATGTGCGTCAGATTCAACATAAGGTTTGGAGCGTTGACAACAAAGGATGCATGAAGTCTCAACTAGGCGATGTGCCCTCATTACTCGATCATTATGTTGGATTGGAACAGAGTTATGTGATCCACCCAAGTACGATGGTCTGACTGACATAGGTTCTTTTGTAAAGGCGTTTGAGTTGCAAATACTCGAACGATAAAGATTGCTGGAATTATACGTTGTCTTGAAAGACACGCTAGCCAGATGGTGGGATGCACATAAATAAGGAATAGAAGACTAGCAAAAATGTAGAAGATTGATGCAAGTTAGATTTGGTATTGAGTTTGAGTATACTGCACAGAAATATATAGGACTAGGTAAGCCAACAGATCATATTGCAAAGTGCAGAAACATATGGAGTTCGATACCGAAGAAGGAATGGGCACACATGTTCATACATACATTTGAAATGATCCCCAAGCACTGGTACCTGGAACTATAAATGTGTAGAGAAACAACAAACTAGGACAAACTAACTCAAAGGTTCAAGGTAAAATTTACTTTTGAACATGAATCCCCGCTGGTAGACACTGCACAATAATAAATGGCATTGAATCTGATCGCAATGGAAATGGGAGCACTTTGAACATCTTAACGAGAGCCCACTGGAAATAGTGAAATTCTAAGAACAAACAACATGGGGCCATATCGCAGGACAAATACTTCGCTTGCAACTTGGACCCAACCTACAGTCAAGTTGCCTCCAAGGGGGGCTGCTCTAGCAAGTCATTACAGAGTCTCTTCTGAGGTGGATCCCAACATGAAGGCGTCACTTGAAAGTAAATTTAGGAGTCTCTTCTGAGTGTATATAGTGTGTTGTATGGAATATATATTGGTGTTCCAATTATTATATGAAATATATATTGTAAGTATTGTATGTTTCTATTACAACATATTGGTGTTGCGATTATTATATGGAATATATTGTAAGTATTGTATGTTTTATTTGGTATTTTTAATATTATGGTAGGTTTACAGGTATTTTTTTATTTTTAAATGTTAGTAATTTTAATACATGAATTTATTTTAGTGTATCTTTTATTTTAGTCTTTATAATATATTGATTTATTTATTAAGTTAACTTTCTAGTTTAATAATTTATTATTTTAAAGTATCTAGTTTCATATAATTTTAATTGCCTCTCATGTCTATCCCTTGATTGTGCTATTATCTATTTATTGATTTATTTATATTTATTGAGTGAGATTGATATTTTATTTTTCATATGATAAAATTTAAAATAAATTATTTTTATTTTTAAATAAAAAATTATATCTTTAATTTATTTAAAATTGATTATATATACATAATAATAATAATAATTGAATTTACACTAAATTGGTGTATGAGACCCTCTTGTTTGTGGGATAAGAGACCCCCTCCACCAACGATTTGACTAGTAAAGTGATTGGGAATTCCTCTCTCATCCTTGAAAGCAAATCTTGCATTTCCTTCTAGGAATCTTAGAGACTTCCTTAGCTAATATAAAATATTTCTCTCTTATGTGAATCCTACTTTTCGGATCATCTACTAACCCTCCTTCTATGTCCTTTTTTCAACATGTTTCCTAGTAAACTAACCCTTTGAGATTTTATATCTCCTTAGAATGATTTTCCTCTACTAGTATGATTTCCTCAACTCAGGTCCTTACATATTATACTTGCCTTCATTTCTACTTCCCCCATAGATCTTATGAGCTAAGTATTATGGTGAAAATTTCATTTCATTTGTCGCCTTATTGGGAAACCTTCATTGTTGGATTAGATATCCCTAGGTAAGTATGATAGTGAAATTTGCATATCGTTACTCGAGATTAGTTACCATCAACTCCTAGACCTTAAAATATACTCCCTCTAGTCTTTCCAATCTTGGGGCGAAGTGAGTACACTACTTATGTATTTTGAAGTCTCTAGTTATGTAATTCTTCTAGAACTCCCTGAAATTTTCTCTCTCTACTACTTAATAAGTTTCTTAGTTTTAGGCCACGAAAGGATGGAATGCAAGATGAGATTTTAAATAGGAATTTTTCTACTCACTACACTTTCAAGCACAACATTTTGGAAAAATAAGTATAACACTATTTTTTCCATTTCTTGAATTACTTTGTTGCTTGTATTACATTACTATGTCAAAGGATAATGTCACCCATTGAAACAACATTTGTGATTCGTGTATTTTTTCTGTTAGATAGATTTACAAAGCCCATCTCCTTACACCAAGTTGAGAACATTTTTTATTAAATATTTTTGGATTTTACTCACAATCAAATTTTTTGAAAAATGAAGAAGTCCTAATTATTCCCAAGGAACTCTATCATTCCTAAATATTGATCTAGATGAGCTACAAAAAGTGGGATTAGTTTTTTTTATCCTTTCAGAATATGGAATTTAATTTTTATCTATAATGGCTTGAAATGGGCATCCTTGTATTCAACATACTAAATTAAATTTTCCATGAGAATTTCCCTTTACATTGATCCAAGAACTAGAGACTTGATAGTATTGAATTTCCTCACCCCCGATCTTACATAGAATTTTACGTTTAGGTATTGGCATACATCAAGAATTGAATAGAAAAATAAGCCTTGATTTTGTTGAGAAGGAACTATTGACCTAAATAATAATAACATTGACTATCAACTTGGGATATATAACTTGGCTTGGCTATGATAATAGTGGTAGACCTATTTTTGGACAACTGTAGTGATATATTTTGGGGCATTTGCAGTTTGACTTCTATGAATTTCTAGTTTGTGATGTGACTTGGCTCTTTATGAAGGACCTATGTAATTTTATGAAGGGCCTACATGTCTCCTCCTTAAAATCCTTAAGTTCCTCTTCCATCCCTGAAAGCAAATCCTATATTTCCTTATGGGAATCTTGGGGACCGTTTGAGTGAATATAAAAACATTTTATCTATATGTGAATCTCATTTCTTGTATTATCTACTAACCCTCCTTCTATGTCATTTTTTCACCACTTTTTCTAGTAAACTAACATGTATGGGATTTTATACCCCTTGAGGCACTTTTCCTCTACTAGTCTGATTTCCTTATCTTAGGTCCTTGCATCTTCATACTTTCCTTCCTTCCTACTTCCCCCACAACTTCATTATGGAGAAAATCTCCTTCCTCCACTTATTCAAATTTTCCACCTTCGTTATAAGCATGGGATTAGATCTCCCCAACTAAGTATGAAATTTTTATATTGTGATGAGAGATTAGTTACCATCAACTCTTAGACCTTAGAATATATTTCCTCTACTCTCTCCCATCCTAGGAAAAAGTTAGTAATTGTTTATGTATTTTGAAGTCTCTAGTTTTGTGATACTTCTACATCTCCTTGAAATATATTTTCTCTACTACTTGGTGAGTTATTTTAGTTTTAAGCCTTGAAAGAATGGAAGGAAAACTGAGATTTTAATTATAATGATTTTAGACTCACTACACTTGCAAGTAGAACAATTTGAAAAATGTAGTATAAAATCATTTGTTTTGTTGCTTGAATTACTTTGTTCCTTGTATTATATTACTATGTTAAAGGGTAAACATGACCCCTTGGAACAACATTTATGTTCCATGCACTTTTTCTGTTAGATAGATCTACAAACCCCATAACTTTACACTATGTTAAGAGCATTTTTTGTTAAAATATTTTGGACTATACTCACAATCAAAACTTTTTGAAAAATGAAGTTTTGCTAATTATTCCAAGATAACTATGTTATTCCTAAATATTGATCTAGTTGAGCTATAAAAGGTGGGATTGTAGTTTTTTCCTTTTGTAGTAGAGAATTTGATTTTTATTAATAATGGCTTGAAATGGTGTCCCTATATTCAACATAGTAATTAAGTTTTCTATGAGAATTACCCTTTACATAGATCCAAGAATTGGAGATTTGATACTCTTGAATTTCCCCATTCTAGATCTTACATAAACTATTATGTTTAAGTATTCTCATACATAAAAAAAAATTGAACCCAAAACTTAGTCTTGACTTTGTTGAGAACATAATATTGACCTTAAGCATAATAATATTGATTGTCAATTTGGGATATATAACTTGGCTTGGCTACCACAATAGTGCTGCACCTATTTTAAGACAATTGTAATGATATATTTTGGGGTATTTGTAATTTGATTTTTGTGAATTTTTAGTCTATGATGTGACTTGTCTCTTTATGAAGGGCCTATGAAATTTTAGGAAGGGCATAGAGAAAGACAAGTTGGCCCTACATATTCCTTTTCTTCCTCTTCTCATATTGCTAGATTATATGCTCTTCATGATAGATTCAGGAACATTGGAAATGAAAACATGTACAAATGCACTACAACTCTAGGGATATTTGGAACATACTATATTTGAGATTTAGTTTCATAGTAAAATGCATAAACTCCTATGAAATAGTAACCTAGATGCATTGAAAAAACATGGTAGGATTGATTAAGAAACTACCTTTTCCTCCTCTTCTTCTTCTTCGCTTAGGACTATATCCATCTCAATAGCTACTGGGTATCAATCTAGATCTTCCTCTATTGTTGGGAATTATGAAATGAATGTTTCAACTAGGTTTGCTCCTACCTTTGAGTTTAGCTACAGATGAGTTTCTCTATACATAGCCTATACCATTTCTTTCTATACAGTCTGAGTGGGCCTAATGGTTAAGAATATGTGTTTCCTCCTAAGAGGTCACAAGTTCAAATCCAGAGGGGGGTAGGGTATGTATACCTCTGTAGACTTTACCAGTGAAATCGTTGGGCGGAGGGGGTCCCTTGTCCCACAAACAAGGGGGTATCATACACCAATTTGGTGTGGCTTGGCCATGACCTTAAAAATAGATTATTATTATCTAGAACTTAAATTTTTGTTGATCCATCAACTTAAATTGGTGCTACTCCCATGGGGTTTATTGATGGCAGGACTATTGCAAGTGATTGTATTGTATTTGCATCTATGTATTGGATACCTTGTGTGACATGTATGAAATATTGATGCTCTCATAACATGATCTAGAACTATTAACTATGGGGCTATATCTATGTTTGTAACCATGCAAAGTGAGTAGGCTAGAACATGAAATCATCTGAGGTCCTATATTCTAATTGAGAGTATCAAATATAGCCATAGATTAATTTTATCATGAATGATTTGACATTATATGGAAGGGGAATAAAACTCATCATAAATGAATGGATTTCATCCCATATAATGATACCATAGCTAAATGGAAAGAAGCATGCAAAATCAAAGTAATATTGTATAAGATCACTACATATAACATGTATGTCAATGATATGTAATAAATCAAGTCAACATTGGAATTATAGGATTAAAGAACTCTACAAAACTACCATAGAAGGAAATACATGCAAAATGTGGCTAGGGAGATTGGGGTGATAGCATCTAGCATGTGAACTATAAAAAACTAAACAACAAGAGGGATGTAAGAAGAATCTCTACAATTCATTGTTGCATCATTTGTTTGTGCAATATGGAAGAATTATGGTAGAAAGGATTAGTATTGTCCCATTAGTCATTAATGTTATCATGTTAGTTATCCCAAACATATATTTTGAATTGGATTCCTCTAATTGATTTTTCTACAATACATCTCTTCTATGCAAAATATAGTTCTCTAAGTGATTACCTAAATCGTTTACCTAGGGAGTTGTTTCGAACTTGATCAATAAGCTACCCTTGGGCATCTTGATAGCTAGTGCCCATTTGTGAACACTTGCATTAAACTTGTGTTGGCCTCCATAAGTAGGTCTTCCTTTGATAGTGTTATAGCGTCAATTGCCACTAATGAAACATTGATTCTCTTATTGGCCTAATCCCTATCCTCCTTACATACAACTCTTTCCCATACCTCCTTGAGTCCTTATAAAAAATAATTTTTTGGAGGATGTACGTGCTCTATCAATTATACATCATGCGTATGCGTGGGTTACCCAAGGGACAATCGCGTACATGTCAATAAACACTTAGAAAAATATAATTATGCCTAATTATATGTTTAGTTATGGGTTTGGTTAATTGCCTAACTCCTTTCACCCATACTCAATCATCTCTAACCAACTAGAGACCGCATAAAAGGAGAATTTTCCTCAAGGAGAAAGGAAATGATATTTTGTGTTGAATTTTTATATGAGATGATGTGTGAGATAGATTGATCATTACAATGATGAATGTGTAAATTCTAACCTTGTACAATATATACTGCAAACAGATATTCAGAAAAAGAACAGAAAAGATACAATGGGAAATACAAACATTACACAGAGATTTTTCCCCTGGAAACCCAAACCGGGAAAAGCAACATATTATATATTCATTCATTGTGTTACAATGTTTACAATAAAAAATACATATAGGAGCCAACAGCATCCAAAACCCTAACCCAATGACCTGGATTAGTCCAAAACCCTAATTCCTTAACCGGAAATAGAAAACCATCGGCCAAGAAACCATGTGCCGAAAAACCACCTAAATATAATGTGGTCCTGATGCAGATTTTTTTTTTTTCGGGGGCGCTGCCCCTGAACCCCCCTCTAACCCCCCTGCGTGCCCGGTGCATACGCTCAGACACTACTACTCGTGCAAAGAATATAACACATACCCAACAGAATGTGCCATATATAAAGAACATACGGTGATCATTATAGTTAGCAGAGGAAGACAAAACAATAGTGGCCCGAGTAGTGGAAGAAGTGCATTGAGTCAGAGTCATCCAACTACACCGGGGAGAGGTACTATGTAAAACACCATGGTAGGGTTAGACAATACATTGAGAATGTCTGAATTCCAGGGAGTGGGGTTGGAGGAACCAAAACAACATCTATTTGTATGTGAGACAATTTGGGTTGCGAAGAATGTCCAGGATGGGGCCATAAATATTACTCAATTCGAAACAACATTGATAGGCCACACATTAGTATGGTACATGAAACTGCATAGTACTACACCAACAGGTCAAACTAGGACCTTGGCAGTAATTCAACACACGTTATTGAAAGAGTTAAAGAAACCAAAGTATGAGTCGAAGTACACTACAGAGTTGAAGGAAATAAAACAGGTGTAGACTGAGTCAGTTTGGGACTATGATCAAATATTTAAGGATTTGATGGGAAGATTGACGTTTCAAATTCCTGATCAACATCACATAGAATGGTTTATTGCAGGACTACTACCACACATTCACTTCCCATTGATTCAACAAAAGGTTGTGTCATAGTCTGAAGCTTTGGAGATTGCAATGAAGCTGGAAGCATCTCCTATAGAATATGATGGGGGGATGGCTCAATTATAGACACAATTAGTCACCCTAATGATCAAACTGGCATAACTGATGAAAGGAAGGCAGAAGCGGGAACACATATGGTGTACCTAATGTAAGACCGAAGGCCACCAAAAGGATGAATGCCCAGCCTTTGTGCAGTATTTGGCAACTAGAGCACCAAACCTAGTACCAGGAGGAGGATATTGTGAAATTTGCAAGACTTGGGGGCATCACCTGCCAAATTGTCCAATGGTGCAGAAATATCAGTGTATGCCCCGAAATTTATTTTGTAACTTTTGCAAGTTAATCGAGCATGAAGAGAAGGATTGTCACGCATTCGATTTGATGAGAGAGAACACTTTAGATATGTATAGAATTCAAGAGGAAAATTTCATGATGGAAGGAGATGGTTCACAGTATAATAATCAAAGAGGTTTCAATCCAGGAGGCTGAGGGGGATTTGTCAGAGGACGAGGCAGGGGAAGTTTTGGCAAATGAGGCCGAGGACCAATAGTATGCTACAATTGTAATCAATCGGGACACTTATCTCATGACTGATCGAATCCCTGTACAACATGCACGTATTTTAGAGCCTTGGATCATGTGATAGAAAAATGTCCTCAATTAATTGTGAAGTGGAAGGCAAGAAGGAATCATAACCGAAACCCGAATCAGAATGTACAAAATATATCAACAAAAATACATGATGAAGGACCCAAAATAACATCCATAACACATGGAGGAGCTAGAACAGGGGATGATGCGATGAATAAAGAGAAGCAAACTGATCAATGGGTGAGGAAATAAGCAGGACCTATGTCGACATTTGACCCATACCAAGAAAAAGAGACATATCAACAAACAAGGAAGAAGATAGTAGGTATGGATTGGATATCATCAACGTCATATACACCTCCTGTGATTGATATGCCTCCAATCTACAATTGTACTATCCCTGAGAGGCCATTTTAAAAGGTAACTCCTTTGAAAGAATTCCTGAAAAGTTGTTTAGCATTGATGCAAGAAGAAACTACTTTGAACGCATTGCCCGAAATGATTGATCATTTTTCACAAGGGAACTTCCTTCCACACAGAGGGTAGTGAATGAGGTATTGCGCAAAAAGAGAACAAGAATAGAGTTCATACTAAGTACGCAGATTGGGGAGTATGATGTGGACAATGTCATTTTAGATTTGGGATCTGATGTAAATGCTTTACCAAAGAAAACATGGGAAATTATGGGAAAGCCTAAGTTAATTTGGTCTCCTATCCATCTAAGATTAGGAAACCAGCACAAGATAGTATCAATTAGCCGATTGATGGGGGTACATGTGAATATAAATGGGGTGCACATCATAGCAGATTTCAAAGCCATTGAGATCGTGGATAATAGTCAGCCATATCTAGTGCTAATGGGGATTGAATGGGCCTTTGAAAATCAGATGTTTATTAATTTGAATAAAAGGGAAATGATATTTGAAGTAGGGGACTTGAAGGTTACCGCACCATTGGATCTGAAAAAAGGAAAGAGGTATATGGAACCAGCTAAAGGGAACAAAATTGACAACCTATATAATATGACTACACGAATGAAATATTACGTAATCTGACTACAGATGGTGCACTAAGTCGGAGAAGCATTAGCTCATGTGTGTTAGATTCAACAGAAGGTTTGGAACAATGACAACAAAGGATGCATGAATTCTCAACTAGGCGGTGTGCCCACATTACTCGATCATTATGCTGGATTGGAACGAAGTTATGTGATCCACCCAAGTACGATTGTCTAACTGACATAGGTTCTTTTGTAAAGGCATTTGTGTTAGGGTCTTAACCCGCACATAGGTAGAACAATATATTCGGATGTAATAAAGGTCAATATTAATAAGGCCTTGCAATAAAATAGAATAAGTCGAATGTAAGAAGACCTAATAGAAGCTTCCTCTTCTAGAAGGATCTTCCTCTAGATGCTTCTTTTGATAGACAGATTTAGTATAAATAAGAGTCGAGGGTATGAGAACCCTAGCTTGGATATTATTGTAATAGAGCTCTGCTTGACTGGAGGTTGCCCCCTCGAAGAGGCCCATGAACATTGCTCTCAGAATCAAAGTGTTATTTATGTTGTTATTCTTATATCATTTTAGTGTTATTGTGGTGATTGTTCTGATTATATTACTGTTATTCTTCCATTTCTATCATTTTATTTCTGTTCTGCATACTTTTTTATATCTGGTATATTACAAGTGGTATCAGAGCACTTTCCTAGGCAGAAATTGTGGGTAATTTTTTCTTTTTTCAGGGTAGAGGCATATTCCGGCGTCTTTAAGCCACAAAGATCTGTCATTACACGCATAAACCCGTGGTTGAGTGATTCATACACGCAGGAAATACAAGTGGTACTTAAGCACACATCTGTTGGCCACCCTTGTAACCCCTGTTGGTACTCCTTCGAGTGGTAGCACATCAGACATCACCTGTGTACGGATCGACCTAGATTACCTGAATCCCTCTCTAGATAAATCGATCGACCGCCTAACTGCTATAGTGCCACCGAGAAAAACACTCAGGAAGATACTCTCTAGTACCTGGGTAGTTGGGTAGTACAGCTAAGGGTACAGTCTAGCCTCCTTAGTTAGTGCTCTGAGATATTGGGTCGAGTACTACTATTGGACCCCGCATGTATATCAGAGAGCTATAGCACAAGACAAACCCTTGTCTATAGAACTCTTGAATACCTAACGCTTGGGGACATAAACATAAACAAATTAAAACAGATAGGATCTATTGCTGCACAACTATGTTCGGGTTTCCAAATCACTACACATTTCTTCCTGGTTAAGCATTTGGGCATTTCATCACTGCAGTATTCTTCAGACTAGAGTATAACTCTGCAGGTGTAAAAAAAAAAAAAAAGTCTGGAAATTTTTTCACCATTACTTGAGACCTATTCCATTGGATTCATCTCTTCGCCCTTATCACATTCATACATATCATTTTTTGGCAAAATTTTTGACCCCACCTGCCCCTTTTTGGTTCTCTCGTCCTCATGGCCCATACCCGTAGCCAAGACTTGGAAGCTTGATTCAATACCTTGCAATCTAATCTCACCGAGACCCAACAAGAAGTGAAACAACTTAGTGCCAATGTTGTCGCCATCAATATAACCATGCAATCCTCAATGGAGGAAATCAAACAAGACCTGACCACCCAGCTTGAATATGTCTTTTAGGCACTCTGCACCAAGATGAATATCCCTACAGATAACCCTTCCCCTGACTCACCTCCACATACTGAAGCTAAACATTCCTCTCATTCCCATAACTTTCAACACCATCACTTTCAACGTGACCTACGCCTTCCGTGGGTGGATGTGACCAAATTTGATGGCTCAGACCCCATTGGTTGGGTAACCCAAATGGAACATTATTTCTCTTTATAAGGCATTACAAATGACTTGGCCAAACTTCGATATGGTGTTCTCCATCT
>JASDQU010816537.1:19413-36174 GCA_032191745.1 Picea mariana
AACAGTGGAATACTTTATAGTTGCCTTTGAGTGCTTGGCTTTTTAGACAGAGGGCATGTCTGATGCCTTTTTTCGAGAATGTTTAATCAGTGGCCTCAAGGATGAGATTCGGGCCCATGTCCTCATGGCTCGACCTCAAAGTTGGGTGGAGGCTACTAAGAGAGCTAAAGAAGCACAACAAGTTGTATCTTCTCAAAGCCAGAAACCTTCCTTTATCCCTCGCACTAAGCCAATAAATCCCACTACTCCCTCCGCTCCACTAAAGATCCAAAAATTGACCAGGGCCGAAATGGTTGAACGCCAACTCAAAGTCCTTTGTTATAATTGTGATGACAAATATTTCCTGGGCCACAAGTGTAAGGAACAAAATCTTTTTATGGCCATCTCAGAGGATATTTCGAAAGAGGATGTTGAAACTCCCCTTGTGTCTCAGTCACCTGAAACCACTGACATAACCCCTCCCTCAGACCCTCTCGAAGTCGAACAGGTCATTTCCCTCAATGCTCTCACTGTCTTCTTCGCTCCCCAAACCCTCAAGCTAATCGGTTACATCAAGCATTAGAAGGTCATCATTCTGGTTGATAGTGGAAGCACCCATAATTTTATTCATCGACGCATTGCCCAAGAAACTCATTGCTACATCCATTCTGTCAATATTTCCAAATCATGATTGCCAATGGTGGCTCCATGAAATGTGGAGGGCATTGTGAAAATGTGCATCTCCAAATTGGTGACTACCACCTGAAATCTCATATGTTTGCTATCGACATGGGCGGTTGTGACATTGTGTTGGGTGCAGACTAGCTAATGAATTTGGGTCCCATTCTCATGGATTTTAAGGAATTAGCCATGCAATTCGACCAGGAGGGACACCAATATAAGTTCCAAGGCATCATCGTCGGTTCACCTAAGATCATTAGTTCCCATTGCATGGAAAAGCTGCTCAAAAAAGGTCATTCTGGTGTTATTGCCCAACTCCATGCCATACAAGCAACAAAGACACCCTCGGTGCCGCAAGACCTCCAAGCCATCCTTTCTAAACATCAAGTGGTCTTTTCCACTCCCAGGGAATCCCTCCTTCCCATGGTGTTCATGATCATTCCATTCCCCTTGTACCTGGAAGCCTTCCTCCCAATATTCGTCTGTATCGTCACCCCTTTTCCCAAAAAAATGAAATTGAGAAAATGGTCCAGGAACTCCTTAATGCAGGTGTTATCCGCCCTAGTACGAGCCCCTACTCTTCTCCCATGGTCATGGTCCTGAAGAAAGAAGGTTATTGGTAAATGTGTCCTGACTTTCGTTCTCTCAACAAACTTACCATTAAAGACAAATTTCCCATTCTTGTCATTGATGACCTCTTGGATGAATTGAGTGGCACCCAATTCTTTACTAAACTTGATCTTCATTTGGGCTACCACCAGATACATATGAAAGAGGCAGACATTCCCAAGATTTCCTTTAGAACTCATGAGGGCCACTATGAGTTTTTGGTCATGCCCTTTGGCTTGTGTAATGCCCCCTCCACCTTCCAAAGCTTCATGAATCATGTCTTTCGTCCTTTTCTCCATCATTTTGTCTTAGTTTTCTTTGATGATATCCTCATCTATAGAAAAACCTGGATAGACCATTTTGCTCATGTGGATCGAGTTCTCCATCTACTCTCTCAACACCAACTTTTCCTGAAACAGTCTAAATGTGCTTTTGGCACCTCAGAAGTCGAGTACTTGGGTCATCGGGTTGGCAAGGACGACGTCAGGGTGGATCCTAAAAATATTGAAGTTATGCAAGACTGGCCTCACCCAAAGACTCTCAAAATCTTGCGTGGATTTCTGGGCTTAACAGGTTATTATTGCAAGTTTGTTAAGAATTATGGAAAGATTGCAACACCTCTCACTGCCCTCCTAAAAAAGAACTCTTTCACTTGGAATCCAGTTGCTTCTCAAGATTTTCAAACCTTGAAGATGGCCATGTGAACCACTCCATTACTGGCCCTTCCTGATTTCACAAAGACCTTTGTCTTGGAATGTGATGCTTCAGGGAAAGGAATTGGTCCTGTCCTTATGCAAGAGGGTCGACCTTTGGCCTTTACCAGCAAGAATCTGTCTGAAATAAATCTGGGCAAATCAATCTATGAAAATAAAATGTTGGTTATTTTGCATGTCGTTGATCTGTGGCACCCTTATCTATTGGGGCAATGCTTCCAAATTAAGAAAGACCATCAAAGCCTCAAGTATTTTCTGGAACAACACATTTCCTCCCCGGAGCAACAAAAATGGGTGACTAAGCTCTTTGGATATGATTATGAGATCATTTACAAGAAAGGAAAAGACAATGTGGTTGCAGATACACTTTCCTAAAAATATGAAGATGAAGGATCCCTTTTTTCTCTTTCCTTCATTGTACCAGATTGGCTCCAAGCTATTTGCCAGGAATGGCTACAAGATCCTAAAAGTTCGCATCTGATCCAACAATTGCAATCCAATGCTCCAGCTTCCCCAGGGTACTCTTGGCTCCATGATGAGCTTCGCTACAAAGGTTGTTTGTATTTAAGTAAACAATCAAAACTTAAATCCACGGTAGTTTCTGAGCTTCATGCTACACCCACAACAAGGCACTTTGGGTTCACCAAAACTTATGATAGGGTTAAACGTTCTTTTTCTTGGGATGGTATGAAACAAAACATTCGTAATTTTGTCGCTGAATGTGATCTGTGTCAACGCAACAAGGGAGAAACAGTCAAATCTTTGGGCACACTAAAATCGCTTTCGATTCCACCTGCTATTTGGAGGGATATCTCTATGGATTTGATTACAAGCTTACTCAAATCGGGAAATAAATCACTCATCATGGTGGTTGTTGATCGCCTTTCCAAGTATGCTCATTTCTGCTCTCTTCAACACCCATTTACAACATCTACAATGGCTCAAATTTTCATGGATCAGGTCTTCAAGCTTCATGGCATGCCGCACTCTATTGTTTCTGATCGCGACCCAACTTTCACCAACAATTTTTGGAAAGAACTGTTCAAGCTACAATGCACCCAATTTCATCTCAGCACAACTTGTCATCCTCAGATTGATGGTCAAATGGAAGTTGTCAATAAGTGTTTGGAAACATATTTGAGGTGTTTTGCCTTGGAAAATCAAAATCAGTGGGCTCAATGGTTACCCCTAGCTAAATGGTGGTACAACACTTCATACCATATAGCTACACCCATGACTCCTTTTGAAGTGGTATATGGATAGAAGCCACCTTCAGTTCTCTCATACTTACATGGTGTCTCGAAGGTCCAGGCGATTGACCAAACACTTACAGTTTGAGAGGCTATTCTTCGTACCCTCAAAGAGAATTTGGTCATGGCACATAATTGCATGAAGCAAAAAGTAGATCAAGGTCACTCTGAATGTCAATTTGCAGAAGGGGATCATGTGTTTCTTCAACTGCAACCTTACAAGCAAAATTCCCTCAAGGTCGAGCATTGTCAGAAGCTAGCGCCCAAATTTTATGGTCCTTATACCATTCTCAAGCGTGTGGGATAGGTGGCCTATCAGTTAGCTTTTCCCAGTCATTCGAAGCTACATCCTATTTTTCATGTTTCATGCTTAAAGAAGGTGATTGGAACTAAGTGCCAAATTCAAACCAACCTTCCCGAGTTAGCCGAAGAAGGATTCATTTGGCTACAGGCACAAGAAATTTTGGACCAACGTGAGTGTCCTGCGTCAGAGAACCATCAAGGAAGTGTTAGTCCAATGGGAAGATGCAACTCCAGTAGATGCCACTTGGGAACCAGCTACCATTCTGCAGCAATTTCCACATCTCAAGCCTTGAGGACAAGGTTGTTTTTAAGGGGGAGGACATGTTAGGGTCCTAACCTGCACATAGGTAGAACAATATATTTTGATGTAATAAAGGTCAATATTAATAAGGCCTTGCAATAGAATAGAATAAGTCGAATGTAAGAAGACCTAATAGAAGCTTCCACTTCTAGAAGGATCTTCCTTTAGATGCTTCTTTTGATAGACATATTTAGTATAAATAGGAGTCGAGGGTATGAGAACCCTAGTTTGGATATTATTGTAATAGAGCTCTGCTCAACTGGAGGTTTCCCCCTCGAAGAGGCCCATGAACATTTCTCTCAGAATCAAAGTGATATTTTTGTTGTTATTCTTATATCATTTCAGTGTTATTGTGGTGATTGTTCTGATTATATTGTTGTTATTCTGCCATTTCTATCATTTTATTTATGTTCTGCATACTTTTTTATATCTGGTATATTATAGTTTGAGTTGCAGATACCCAAACGATAAAGATTTTTGGAATTATACGTTGTCTTGAAAGGAATGCCAACTAGATGGTGGGCTGCACATAAAGAAGGAATAGAAGACTGGAAACAGTGTAGAAGATTGATGCAAGTTAGATTGGTACCGAGGTTTAGTATACTGCACAAAAATATAGGACTAGGTAAGCCAACAGATCATATTGTAAAGTGCATAAACATATGGAGTTCGATACCGAAGAAGGAATGGGCGCACATGTTCATACATACATTTGAAATGATCCCCAAGAAATGGTACCTGGAACTATAAATGTGCATAGAAACAACGAACTGGGACAAACTAACTCAAAGGTTTAAGGTAAAATTTACTTTTGAACATGAATCCCTGCTGGTAGACACAGCTTTGCAGGCCATTAGAACCATGGTTTTTTTAGAAATAGGGATGATGGATGTAGTACTTGTGTGTAGTGCGCATATAACTTCTATGACAATTCATGAATTACTGGAATGTTATAATGTGGCTCAAGAAGATCAGGATGAGGAATATCCAAGAAATATACGAATACCTGAAACTGAGGGGAAACACGCAGTAGAAGGTCTAGAGCTTGAATCTGTTGTGTATGCACATCCACTAAGGATGCGTAAGGTAAATATTGGGACAAAAGAGAATCCAAAATTTGTGCAAATAGGAGACTACTAGAATGATGAAACTGTGGAAAAAATTGCAGACTTATTGCATGAGTATCAAGATCTATTCCCAACCATGTTTTCAGAAATGAAAAGGATAATTGGTGAGCTGGGAGAAATTAAGATCCCTTTGAAACAATATGTTAATCCAGTAAGATAGAGACCCTATAGACTGAATCCGAAGAATAAAGAGAAGGAAAAAGGCAGAGAGGATATTGAAGGACAAGGATGAGGTCGATTAATAGGCAAAGAGGATATAAAGGGCCATCCAGAAACTATATAGGGTGATGTCAGAGGTGTCGATGGTGGTAGAAGCCACACTGGAGGAGCAAGTATAAAAAATCAATGAGGTCATTCAAGGATTCCACACTAGAATCAGGGAATTGGAAGTGCACACTACATTAGGGGCACCGCCTGAGGAGAAGGAACAAAGAAAAAGAAAGAACATAACCTCAGTAGCCAGGATTATGAGTTTGGAGGAGGTGCGTGCAAAGTTATGCGAAGAAATCACATAACTTTGGACAAAGTTGACAAAGAATCTGGAGATGAAGGTCGTTGAGGAAAGATTAAGGAATGCATAGGAGAAGGCACAAAAGTCCATGAAGAATGTAAGCATGTTGCCACCATTTAAGCGCAAAGTGACCATCCTGGCGAACAAACAATCATACATAAAGATAAAAAAGCTAAGGGAAGTGATCCAAAAAGGATCCATAGAAGGCTAAGAAAAACTCAGAACTCGCAGAGGCAACTCAGAATGCTCAGAATGGCTTCAGTAGATGGAGAAAGGGAAAAAATTCAAAGTTCCCAAAACTCAGTGGAAATGGAATTATCGCGAAGAGTGCGTCGTAATCTTTCCAACGACATAAATGGCATGTCAAACAGAGTTACGGATCGAAAGATATTCGCGGTCAAAGTTTTGGTCAACCTAGCCCAGTCAGTAGGGATGAGTCAACATCTGTACTTTTGATGTCAGCATCAGTACAGATGACATCATTGTCTGTACAACATACGTGGAAAGCACAGAGGGTGACACTTGTCATGATTATGTCAGCATGATGACGTGTGTAACGTCCCCGACAATCCATGTCGGGCCATGCTACGCCAGATAACACTTTCGTTCTCTTTGCGGAACACACTGTAACAAACTCAACATCATACTAAGTTATGCCACATAAATTTTTTGAACTGCATGCAATTAAATTGTATACACACAGAGCTCTTGCGGAAACATATATATATATATATATATATATATATATAGATATAACATAACAGAAAAATACTTTACGTAAATGCACGAATTCATACTGAAATAACAGTAAACACAGACATGCAACATATATGGGAAATACCCATAAACATACAGATAGTTATAATCATGATCCATGTGGATATCGGTGGCCACCCACCTTTTCCAACTGGCTCAAAACAATTTTCTGACAATTTTGGCAATTTACTATTTTTAGCAGTTTTGACTTTCAGGGCCATTTTGAGGGCCTAAATGAAGGTTTTTTGGGATCATCCCAACTCAATTATCATCTATGGAATACTTGAGGCCCCAAAATGAATCTCCTCGAAGATACCTTTCCAACGGACTATCAAACACCTAAAACAAAGATCATATGCAAAAGTTACGACCTTAGGAAGTTAATGTACTAACTTACCCAAACGGGGCCCACATGACTTTTGGCGCTTCATCTCCTAGGGTTAGGTTTTTGGATTTCTAGGGTTTTGGGCATTCCTGTTTATTGTAAAAATGCCTTCAGAGCCTCATTGTAATAATCTTCTTGCGAATGAGCGCAGCCGTCACATCTCTTCTCAGAGATAAGCCACCACCATTCCAGCAAATTCGTTTCTGTTGCATTTTACAGTTTCAACTTATTTCCTTATTGAATAGAAAACCAGTTTTATTGTATCTCTTTTATTTTGTGTTAATCACCTCTTAATAATATGTATTCATTTCGTTCTACTCATAAAATATGGATCAAATCATGCCTAGGAGAAACCCATAAAATAAACATGTAAATAACAGTGCAGCATTTAATTTTATCACACAGTTAACACTTATCTTTGTAAGCATATCACCAACTACATGCATACCATCCACGAACCTCCTAGCCTTAGACCACACTATTTATCACTCTCAGCAGTGGGTCACCCCCGAGCTGGGACTAAACTCCACCTGGGTAAAGGGATTCCTAACCAGGATGATGTATCACAAACAATAGGAAAGACTCTGTCACAGGTGCCAACTCAAACTAACAGCCTACAGTCCCTCATTCCCCACATGCCTATCCCACCCTAGGAAGTGTGCTCCTTCTCTTCTCAGCATTCCCTCGACTTCCCCACTTCCATTCCAGGGCTTCAACAATAGGCCGGATAGGAAGTCTCAGAGAACTGTAGTTGCAGTTTAACACATTCAGGAAATCAATTCACAACAATTTTCTCACCCAGAGAATTTCTCACGGGCCTGACAACCCACTTCTTTAGTCCAGCTCCCAAGCTAACCAGCTACAAAAACTAGTATGGGTATGGATACAGATTCAGGTACAGTGACATGAAGGTACGAGTATATGTCAATGGTCATGGAATAATGGTTGAATGATGGATGAATCCTGGAAGAGAGTGATAGGGAATGAACTAAGTCCCAACAATATGTATGCATGTCCCCAACTTGACACTTGTCATGTTGGGAGCTACTTTGGCCCACTTGGCCCCAACTTTAGAACTTAGGATAAAATAATTACCCATACTTTATACTTTAAGAAATATTAATATAATATTCCTTTTTGGCTTAAGCTCCCTAGCTTAGCCCCTTTCCTTAGCTTAGTCCCTCCCTTTCCCTAACGAGTGGAGTTTAGTCCCCCATCTCTTTTATCGTGGTCGATCTACGTGCAACGATGTATTTTATATTAAATATGAGACATGTACAAAAACAGGCGCATTGGCCTTTAACATCTAGGATCTCCGGCCTAATCAAAACATAAGCATCCTAGCTTATAATAACTGGCCCACCAGCCTATAAAACATAGCATATATACAAAGGTTCGTTGGCCTCACAATTGTGCACACTTAAGATGTTGTGTGCGGTATCCTGGAATGTGCACACTTCATCATTTCACTACACAGTACATGCGCGCACCATGCCATGGAATGTGCATACAAAATGATATCAAAACAACTCACCAGCTTAAGTACATTTTCATTTACATTACAATTGGGTTCGACCTTAGGGATATTACAATTCCCTTCCCTTATTTGTTCACTATCCTCAGTGCATCATGTACCCATATACAACAAAATTTCAAAAATCCTCAAAAAGATGTGGGTATTCTTCCCGCATTGCATCCTCATGCTCCCAAGTAGCGTCCTCAAGACCGTACCAGGTCCATTGTACCTTTACAAGCCCTATGACTTGATTCTGGACTTGTTTTATTTTTCGGTCCAGAATGCGCACCAGATGCACTTGGAAAGCGTCTTCTTGCTCCACCTGAATCACATTCCAATCAATAACATGTTTAGCATCAAGTATATATTTCTCGAGTAATGATACATGGAATACATTATGAACAGACATAGATGCAGGCAATGCAATCATATAAGCAACTGGACCAATCCTCTCTAGGATTTCAAATGGCCCATAATAGCAAGCTGCCAACTTTGAAAAGTTTCCCAACTTGAGGGAACTTATGTTGGCTTTCACTTTCAAGAACACATGGTCACCCACTTTAAATTCCCTATGAGTTTTGCCCTTATGAGCATAGCTTTTTTTCCTGTCTTGGGAAACCTTTAAATTTTGCTTTATTTTTATCATTTTCTCCTCCATTTCCCTAAGAAAATCTGGCCCAACCACTGCTCTATCTGTTGGGTTATCCCAACTTACTGGAGTGTTGCACTTTCTGCCATAAAGTGCCTCAAATGGGCTCATCTTTAGAGATGCTTGGTACCCATTGTTATAAGCAAACTTTACCAAGTGTAGGTAGTCTTCCCATTTTGATTGTTTATCCATCACATACATTCTTAACATGTCCTCAATCACTTGATTCACCCTCTCTGTTTTCCCATCTGATTCTGGATGATAAGCTGTACTAAAATTCAAATTTGTGCCAAATCCATTAAATAACCCTTTCCAAAATTTTGAGGTAAATTTTGGATCTCTGTCAGACACAATTGTCTTTGGTATGCCATGTAACCTGGCAATTTTATTCATATAAACATCAGCAATGTTCTTTGCCTTGTGAGTGAGCTTAAACTAGAATAAAATGGGCAGCTTTAGTAAGCTTATCTAGCACTACCATGATAGAATCATATTGTTTGTTTGTTCTGGGAAGTTTGGTGATGAAATCCATTGTTCCAACTTCCCATTTCCACTCAAGAATGGGTAATGGCTATAGAAAACCAGTTGGGTGTCTATGCTCATCCTTTACTTTTTGACATTCCAAACATCTGGTAATAAAATCAACAACCTCTTTCTTCATGCCTGGCCAATAATATTGGCTTTTGACAACTGCAATAGTTTTTTGATATCCTGGATGCCTAGCATAAGGCACAACATGCATTTCTCTCAATATCATATTTTTCAATTCATCAGAATTTGGTACATAAATTCTGCCTCTGTACCTGAGAATTTCATCATTATCTAGCTTGTAATCTTCAATTTTCTGTTGCAAATTACCTTGCTTTAATTTTGCCACTAAATCCTTGTATTGCAAATCTGATTTGGCAACCTCTATAATTCTATCTTATAAATCTGATTGGTACATGCTAATGGCTGTAGCATGCAATTCATGTACTCTTCTGTTGAGTGCATCAACCACTTTGTTCTCTTTCCCCTTGATATGTTTTATATCAAAGTCATATTCACATAGAAATTCTAACCATCTACTTTGCCTAGCATTTAGAGTTGGTTGATCAAATAAATATTTCAGACCATTATGGTCTGTTATTAGCTCAAACCTTTTCCCCATGAGATAGTGTCTCCATTTCCTCAAGGCATGCACTATGTCTGCCAACTCCAAATCATGAGTGGCATAGTGTCTTTCATGCTCCTTCAAATTCCTTGATTCATAACATATAACAAACCCATTTTGAGTGAGGACTCCACCAAGTCCTTCTTTACATGCATCTGTGCATACAATGAAGTCTTCATTTGGGTCTACAATCCTTAGTATTGAAGAACTTGTTAATAGTTGTTTCAAGTGTTGAAAACTCTTTTCACAATCCAATGTCCACTGAAACTTCACACCCTTTCTTTGCAAGGAAGTGATTGGGTGTGCAATCTTTGAAAATCCTTCAATAAATCTCCTGTAGTATCCTGCAAGGCCCATGAATGATCTGACCTCTGTCACATTCTTTGGCACTGACCATTCTCTAATGGCTTCTATCTTCTCAGGATCCACTGCTATCCCATCCTTTGAAATGATATGACCCAAATAGTGAATTTTCTTCTGATAAAATGAGCACTTGCTCAATTTGGCATACAATTAATGCTCCCTTAATACTTGCAACACCATCCTCAAATGATTCTCATGCTCTTCTTCTGACTTGGAATATACAAGAATGTCATCCAAAAAAACAATGACAAACTTGTCTAAATATTCTCAGAAAACACCATCCATTAAGAACATGAAAACAACTGGTGCATTTGACAACCCAAATGGCACCACTGTGAACTCATAATGACCATACCTTGTCCTGAAGGCGGTCTTGCTGATATCTTCCTCTTTAATCCTTACCTGATGGTATCCTGATCTAAGATCTATCTTTGAAAATATCTTTGCATCCTTCAATTGATCAAAAAGATCATTAATCCTTGGCAGAGGATACTTGTTTTTAACAGTCACTTTATTCAACTGTCTGAAATCAATGCACAATCTTAATGTTCCATCTTTCTTCTTCACCAAGACTAGGGCTCCCCAAGGTGACACACTTGGGCTCCCCAAGGTGACACACTTGGGAATATATACCCCTTCTTCAAAAGTTCTTCAAGCTGCATTTGCAACTCCTTAAGCTCTGGTGTACTCATTCTATAAGGAGTCTTTGACACTGGAGCTACTCCAGGCATTAAGTTTATAGAGAAATCAATATCTCTCTTTGGGGGTAGTCCTGGTACCTCCCCGAACACATCTTCAAAATTTTCCAAGACTGCATGATCTTCCAAATTTGACACCTTATCTTTAGGTGTCTCTTCCATATGAACTGCAAATATTTGACACCCTTTTTTGTAACATTTCTTCAGCTGTAATGCTGAAATTTCTCTGATGGTTGTTGCCCTAGGAATTAGGCTCCCTTCCTCATCCAAGCAAGTAAATGCTTTGTTATGTCAGTCTAATAGAGCATGATGTTGGTCCAACCAATCCATCCCAATTAGACAGACATAGGAACCTAAAGCCAAGATGTTCAAATCTTCCCTTGTGTTCAGTCCATTCATGTCCATGAGGCGTGACTTAACCATATCATTAACTTTTATTTTGGCTCTCGTAGCCAGCTGTACCAACCAAGATTTCCCATGCTTGCTTCTTGGAAAATGAAAACTTTCCACCATATTAGGATCTATATAACTATGACTAACTCCTGACTCAATTAAAATAGCAATGGTTTGGTTGTTGATCATACCTTCCACTTCAATCATATGAGACTGATACTCTGCTTGCTTGTTGTCCAGGGCTGCATAGATCCTTGGCACTTTTCTTCCCATGTCCTCCATTGTTTCAGCTTGTTGTACATTGTGAACAATTATCCCTTTTTCACCTTTGTGAGGACAATCTCTTAACATATGATCTCCTTTACAACCCCAACATTGAATAGGTGGTTGCCTTGGCCTTTGACCCCCTGTTTCAATCGTTCTGGGCTCTCTAGGAGCTTGTTGTCCCTGAGTACTATTTATGAAGAATGGTGGCTTATTTCCCTTCTTCCTCTGATCCATCTTGAACTTCTGTTTGTCTTCCCAAGCTCTTTGAAAAGTTGGCCTTGCTTTCTGTTGTTCATAAAGACATATAGCTCGCCTTATGGTCTCCTCCAATGTATTTGGATCATCATACTGTATTTTGTCTCTGATGAATGACGACAATCCACTTAAATACCTTTGAATCTTAATTGTCTCATCCTTGATGAAAGAGACATACTTCAACAGTTCTAAAAACCTTCTTTCATATTCATCTATGGTCATACTACCAAGCTTGAGTTCAAAGAATTCTTTCATTTTCTTGTAATAGTATCTCTTCGTCAAGTATTTCTTCTCAAAATTCTTCTTGAATTCTCTCCAAGTAACACTTTTCTCTTTAATGTGTTGCACTTGCACAAGTTGATCCCACCACATGGATGTCTTTCCCTTGAGTTGATAGATGGAAATTCTACCTTCTGCATGAGAAGAATAAAAATGTAATTGAAAATACTTTCTCATGCCCAACAACCATGTTTCTGCATCTTCATCCTTCTTGTGCTCACCATCAAATGTAGGAGGTTTGATTTTGTTCATTTCACCTTGTAGCTCATCCACCCTAGACCTCTTATGCTTTATGATAGGGTATGGACTTGAGTTTCTGTGTGCCCTCTTATTGGAGTGCTTAGGGGAGTGATGGTGATTTCTGCGAACACTTCTTGCTTTTCTTTTCTCATCATGAGACCTGTGACTTCCCGATTTGCTTGAGCCACTCTCCTTGTCCAATTTCTTTTCTATTATGTTCAATCTATGCAATAACTTCATGTTTATGTCTTTGGACATCCTTCTGTAAATTCTTAATGGTCTCTGCCATATTCATGTTTTCATTCCTTTCACCTCCATGTCCATTGGAGTTTGTTCCTTCAATGCCCAAATGGACATCCATTCCTTTGATCTCATGTTCTTGATTGAAAGTCCCCTGTGCCTCTTCCATTCCTAGGTAATTTGTGTTGATCTTGATCTGATCTAGTTGTTGTTAACTCTGCAAAATGTGCAGTCAACAAAACTTTGTCAGGCTAACTGTTTCAATAATTTTATGAAAAATATGAACCATTTTGGTTCAATAATATATCATAATCATTTCTTCTAATTTCCTAAAAATTTGAATGCCTAGATCAATTTTTTGGGTGGGTAATTATATTTTGTTGTCCAAGACCTTTCCAACGCCTGCTCACATGCTCAATTCCGAGTCTTGAGCAGAAAGTTATGACTATTTGAAAATTGTCCATTACTTTTTCTATCCATTTTTCAACTTGGCGCAACTCTGTGCTATAATTATGCATTTTTGCATCTAATCCATTGGATATTTCGTAGGATATCAATTGGGTTTCTTCATATACATATTATGGACATTCTGTCCAAGTTTCACCTCATTCTGGATTCTGGGCTGCTAGTTACAGCCTGCTGAAGTTCTAGGCCAATTTGTGTTTTTGGTCTGGAATGCTACAGGTACCTTCTTTGCCATATTAAACATATTTAGCATGCCCAGAAATTTAATTCATCTCTGGGGGTGTCTTCTATGGCTCAATAAATTTTCATTGACTGCTCCTGCGCCTCAATCTGATTCCGGAGCAGAAAGTTACGACCCTTTGTAGTTAGTTTGGTCTTACATTTTTCCCTTCATTGTTTGTGCTGTAACTTTCTCATAAAAGCTCTATTTGAAGAACAATTTACACCATTAGAAAGATCTATCCAAGATCTTTAATTTGAGCTATAGAGACATAGTGCATCTTTGGTACACTTCTGGCTCATGGTTTTTGAGTTGCTAAAAACGCTCTTAAGGCCCTCAAAAACGCGCTGCAAAAAGATGACGCCCAAATGATATAAAATGTCGTAGAAGTTCGTTGATTTTCTTCTATTGTTCGCCCTTCAAACGACTTCACGCACACAAATTGCAACCTGTACACCCATATTTACCATGTGCAGCAACAACACAAGGTAAATCGTGCTTCACGCACTTTAAAACCATTGTGGATCACTTCTCTGTCGTGTCAATAACTTGCGCGCACTACTTTCGTGTCACGCGGCAATATCCACCACGCGCAGTTTTTTTTGTACCGCGCACTGATATTTCGTGCACATATCACTCGACACATTGCACCATGCCAAAGTTTAATACGCCCCACTGAGCACCAATACTTTGCGCACACCATTCACTAAATTGTCGCGTGACAACATATACCCACATTGTGTGCGCCACTACCATACTCCACTGCGTTGTGCCAATACTGCGCACATCACGCGCGCCACTATTGTGAATGTCCACACCGCACACACTTCTTATGCGTATGCACACTGCACAATGCCAAATTTAGTGCGCGCACCTGCACACCAACATTTTTTCGCATGGCGCCAAAATTTAGCACGTGCACCAGAAAACCATTATTTTTCTGCGCGGTACCAAAATCTAACGTGCACACGCGCACACTAACATTTTTCCATGCGACACTGAAATTTAGCATGCACACCAGCGTGCCAATATCTTGCCGCGCAGTGACGAATTTTACCTATCACAAGCTTTTCACAGCGCATCATGCATTTTTAGTGCACCCACCTATGCACATTCACCTTTATGCACATCAAATCCTCGTGAATTCCACTGTAGAAATTGGGGCTTTTTCCTAACTTTTTCCCCAATTTACCATAGACATTCTGCAACCATGAAATTCGTTCAATTTCAACCCGATAACACCAGTTCAACCTCTGTAGCAATAGATCGTTGTGGGTTGACATTTCTGGAATGAATTCACCCAAATCAATTCATGAATTGAGAATTTTAATTACGAATTCCGCTCCATCTGTCATGGCTTTACTGTCTGAATTTGCTAGAACAGATATTAAATCAATAATAACTTACCACATGGACGAATTTATCAATTTCCACATGAATTTACCAACCGAAATTGGGGATTTTTCCCAATTTCTGTACCGTATTGTAGCTGGACGCTTCGCAACTCAAAATTTGGCCACTTCGAAATAAATCCTCTGTAAAATTTCGCTTCAACTCAACTTGTTCGACCCATCCAGGCTTAGTGTTGAAAATTGAAGCTCTGATACCATATTGTAACGTCCTCGACCATCCATGTCAGGCCACGCTATGCCAGAGAACACTTATGTTCTCTCTATGGAACATACTGTAACAAACCCAACATCATACTGAGCTATGCCACATAACTTTTTCGAACTACATGTAATTAAATTATATACACACAGAGCTCTTATGGAAACATATATATAAAACGTAATAGACAAATACTTTATGTAAATGCACAAATTCATACTGAAATAACAGTAAACACATACATGCAGCATATACGGAAAATACCCATAAACATACAGATAATTATAATCATGCCCAGGAGAAACCCATAAAATAAACACGTAAATAACAATGCAGCATGTAACTTTATCACACAATTAACACTTATCTTTGTCAGCATATCACCAACTGCGTGCAGACCGTCTACAAACCTCCCAGCCTTAAACCACACTGTTCATCACTCTCAACGGTGAGTCACCCCCGAGCTGGGACTAAATTCCACCCGACTAAAGGGATTCCTAACTAGGCTAAAGGCTCATAGACAACAGGAAAGACTTCGTCTCAGGTGCTCACTCAACTAACAACTTACAGTCCCTCATTCCCCACGTGCATGTCCCACCCCAGGAAGTGTGCCCCTTCTCTGCTCAACAGTCCCTCGGCTGCTCCACTTCCATTCCAGGGCTTCAGCAACAGGCCGGACAGGAAGTCTCAGAGCACTGTAGCTGCAGTTTAGCACCTTCAAGAAATCAATTCCCAACAATTCTCTCATCCAGAGAATTGCTTACAGGCCTGACAACCCACCTCTTCAATATCCCATGGGCCTGACAACCCGCTTCTTTAGTCCAGCTCCCAAGCTAACCAGCTACACAAACAAGTATGGCTATGGATACAGGTTCAGGTATAGTGACATAAATGTACGAGTATATCTCAATGGTCATGGAATAATGGCTTAATGATGGATGAATCCTAGAAGAGAGTGATAGGGAATGAACTAAGTCCCAACAATATGTATGCATGTCCCCAACTTGACACTTGTCATGTTGGGAGCTACTTTGGCCCACTTGGCCCCAACTTTAGAACTTAGGATAAAATAATTACCCATACTTTATACTTTAAGAAATATTAATATAATATTCCTTTTTGGCTTAAGCTCCATAGCTTAGCCCCTCCCTTTCCCTAACGAGTGGAATTTAGTCCTCCATCTCTTTTATCACGGTCGGTCTATGCGCAACGATGCATTTTATATTAAATATGAGACATGTACAAAACAGGCACACTAGCCTTTAACATCTAGGCTCTCCGGCCTAATCAAAACATAAGCATCCTAGCTTATAATAACTGGCTCACCAGCCTATAAAACATAGCATATATACAAAGGCTCATTGGTCTCACAATCACGCACACTTAAGATGCTGTGTGCGGTATCCTGGAATGTGCACACTTCACCATTTCACTGCGCAGTACATGTGCGCACTATGCCATGGAATGTGCATACAAAATGATATCAAATCAGCTCACCAGCTTAAGTACATTTTCATTTACATTACAATTGGGTTCGACCTTAGGGATATTACAACGTGGCAACACCAGAGGCTGCCATGTGTCACTCATTTTTGGACTTTTCAGGCCGACATGTAGACCAATGAAAACATGCCATGTGGCAGTTCGTACAGAACACGTGGCAGACATGTGACGTGGCAGGGTAACTGTACAAAGAGATGACATGGGCCAATGTTTGACTGCCACGTGGCCCAGTCATGGGCTACCACATGGCAGTGGGAAAATTCCCAATGACACCCAGCAACTGGAAATCCAATA
>JASDQU010816538.1:0-16514 GCA_032191745.1 Picea mariana
TTTATGAGAGGTTCCAAGTAGTTCCACTTGGAGGAATTGCATAAAACACACTGAATAACATTGTGTATCAGTTTCATATCTTCATACATTACAAGTTCAAAGTTATGATTACTTCAATTTAGGGTTGTTGACTAATCCAAAACGAGGCATGTGAGACTAAAGAAAAGTTTGATGAAAATGCTAGTCTCTTATTTTTAAAGTTAAGGAAGGTTTGTAGGAATGTGATCATATACACCAGGTCTATTACAGAGCTACAAATAATATTTGGATGATGAAATTGATGAGGGCTTTTGGTTTTGGCACATGTTGAGTACATGGTTGAGACAAGTAGTTGATGAGTTGACACATACATGAAGTGTATAGTTGNGGTATAGGTTGATTACAGGTTGATGCATGGTTGATGCATGGTTCAGATTTATTGGTACAGGTTTACAGCGGTATATTTCACAGTGATAGTGTGACAGTGGTTCCATCACTCTACCTCTACTTCAGGGTGGCAGGACGGGGCAAGGACAGGTGGTTGTAGCCACCTTTCGGTTGTAGTCGGAGAACAATGGGGGTTGTAGCCTCCTTCTGGTTGTAGCCATAGATTTGGGGAGTTGGAGCTTCCCTTAGGTTGTATCCTGAGAAACTAGGGGGTTGGAGCCTCCTTCCAGTTGCAACTGGAAAACAAAGGAAGTTGGTGCTTCCAATGAATGTAATTCCTCAAGACATATAAGAAAAAGCATTCAGTGGTTTTCTAGTGATTTGGGTTTCCACGTAAAACACTGGTGTACTGTGTATGTGTGTGATTGCTTATTTATTACTGCTCATTATTGGATAATAATTCTACATTGATATAACTTTTGAAGAAAAGGATTATAATTGCATTATTACTGATTCACCCCCCCTCTCAGTAATCCAACATAAGAGGCCAGATTTAATGGAACTTGAGTACCTTTTAGCTATATGGAAAGCCTCCTTCTTAGAATCAAAACTGTACGATTTTAACTTGCAAAGGGAAACCAAAAGTATTACTATCTCCTCAAATTATTTTGAAGAAAAAATAAACAGAAAAGAGAAAGAACATAAACTTATCTTGAGACAGGATTTAGTTCTGGTCATATGTCCCCTTGCAAAGTAAATTTGGTCCATGGCCTGAGAGGAGAATGAGGCTCATAGAAGTATGATGGGTTCCCTTGAAAGAAAAAGGGACCCATCATCAAACTTGTATCCATATAAATGATTCAAAGAATGTGAATTTAAAACCAGATACAAATAAAAGAGGTTTGTTCCTTTATTACGCTTAAATAATCAATCCAATACCTGATTTGGATAGCTCTTTAATCAATAATTAGTTACCATGAAGTTAATTATTACATTTATCAAGAGAGAAATTATATTTGACCACCCATTACATCAAGAATCAAATGAATCAATTACAAAGACAACGACAACAATTAAAAGACTCGGAACTATTAGTGTTTCCACACAGAACAGACAGATCCCTTAACATAGGGAAATCAAGATTAAAATGAAGTAATTATGGAGACAACGATAACAATTTAAAAGAGTCAAAACTATCAATGTTTCTACACATAACAAACATAACCCTTAACATAGGGTAACTTCACAGACTGTCAAGCTTATTGCATAATTATGAATGTAACGGTAATGAGGATTATGATCAACTATAGGAAAATAACCAAAGAACCCAAGATAATGTTATATATTGGACAAAATGGGAAATTCATAAGGAATAATTTCTAAATTTTTATTTTGGGGGAATCCTTTCAAATACAAACAATCTTCCTTCGTGTATCTTACAAAACCTTTATTGCATGCCTATTCAAGATTAAGCCTAGAATGGAAAATCGTAATATGTGTGGTTTTGTACCAAGTAATAGAAGAAAAACTATAATTTTTCGAGAAAAATAAAACAAAAACTCAAGAACATAACTACATAATTTGATCTTTGAAAAAACCTTTAGGAAATAGAATGGTATCAGATGAATTCCATGGTTAGGTTTGGAATTCAGAAATGAGAAAACAAGTTCCTCAATTGTGGACATTACCAAGTAGGAATGTCTCTGTAAGCTATTGATACAACACTTTAAGACCTAACTTTAATACTTGGACCATAAACATATCCAACATACAGTCTTGACCATTCTTTCTTGGGGTGAAGCAGAATCCCTACCCCTAATTACATGTTAAATGTTGTTCATTTCTCTTTATGGACTCCTTAAAACTTAGAAAGAAAAATGAAACAGACAGAGTAATCCTAACAAAGAAGATGAAATTTCTACCCTGAATTTATTATTTAGAACAAATTGTTGGATATGTGTTATATTCTTTGCACAATTAGTAGTGTCACATTTTTACCTCGATTTTCATGTCCATTGTTTGGTGGTTTTTTTCGGCACATGGTTTTGCTTATGGTTTTCTATTTCCAGTTAAGTAATATTGGTTGTTGACTAATCCAAGTCATTGGCTCTTATATGTATATTGTATTGTAAAGAATGTAACATTATGAATGAATATAGAATATGATGGTTTTCTAGGTATGGGTTTCTAGGGGAAAAATCTCTATGTAATGTGTGTATTTTCCATTATATATTTTTTGTTCTTTTACCAAAAATTTGTTTGTAGTAAATCTTGTACAAGGTTAAAATATACATTTGTTATCAGAGCTTTGTTGGCTTTAGGGGGATTCCTTTTTGGTCAAGGGTTTGTCTTGGGACTATGATAAGCCTTGTTACAGTGGGAGATCTGTGATATTGATTTTTTAGGTGAAAGGAAATGGCAAGTAATTCAAAAATGGAGATCAAGAAGTTGAATTGGAAATGTTTTGAGTTGTGGAAGCTCAAGATGGAAGATCTGTTAGTGGACATATATCAGTGGATTGCAGTGGATCTAGGTACTGCACCTACAAGAACTTCAACATATGAATGAAAAAAGTTGGATCGAAAGGAGAAGAGAAAAATCCAACTATGTCTCTCAGATTCAATATTACTGAATGTCTCAGAGGAAGCTACATCCAAGGATTTATGGGATAAGTTGGGGAAGTTGTATCAGTCTAATTCCCTAGTAAATAAAATATTCCTAAGAAAGAAGTTGGATAATCTGAGGATGAGAGATGGAGACTCGGTGGCAAAACATTTGAACGCCTTCAATATTGTGGTAACTCGGTTAGTATATGTTGAGATTAAAATTCAGATGAAGATAAGTGTATCAATTTATTGTGTTCTTTACCAGACTCATGGGATAGTATGGTTGTGGCCATAGGTAGTAATACAACTACCTTGAATTTTGTTGTAGTGGTCTCATCCTTTTTGTTGTAGGAGATGAGATAGAAGAACATGGAAGGATAGAGAACAAACGCATTATTTGTAATAGGAGACTCCCAGGAAAGAAATAGATCTAAGTTCTCAAGGGGGAGATATAAGTCAAGAGGGTAGATACAAATCTCTCAAAAAGTTTGTAAAGGTATGTTGGAGATGTGGAAAAGAAGGGAACCACAAGAAGCAGTGTAGATCCAAAGTTGAGAAAAAGAAGGGATCTAAAGAATCTCATTGTACATAAGAAAATACCTCCAAGGAAGAAGGAGGGGATGTGTACATGGATTCTTCAAGAACACATGCATATCATGAGGCATGGTTGGTTGAATCAGGTGCATATTTCCATATGACTCCCCACAAGGAGTGGTTTTATGAATATGAAAGGTATGATGGAGGTAATGTTTTCCTAGGTGATGATTAGACCACCAGAATAATAGGATGAGGAAAAGTCAAGTTGGGGCTCATAGATGGAAGGATTATAACACTTCCTGGTGTTTTGTACATCCCAGTTTTGGCCATAAATTTGATTAATGTAAGAGAAATGGATTATGCAGGGGTAAAAACAATATTTGAAAAGGAAACCTGCAAGATGGTTCGAGGAGCAATGGTGTTGTTGAAGGGAGTTCAATTTCGATCCCTGCATAAGTTGCAAGGAATCACTATTAGTGATGGGTGTATTAGTTCCATTGTTCATGATATTGGATTTGAAGAAGAAAGAACTCCTACAGTCTCTGGAGAAAAGTTCATGATGTGGCATCAAAGACTGGGGAATATCAGAGAGAAGGGTCTTCCACTACTACACGGTGAAGGTATGGTTGAAGGTATGTCTAACTGCTCTCTGTATTTTGATTTTTGTAAACATCATGTATATGGGAAGAAAAATTGGGTAAGATTACCCTCTGGTGCAATGAGGGAAGAAGGAATTTTACAGCGAGTTCACAGTGATGTTTTTAGACCTGTCTCAGTCCCATCATTGGGAAAATCTATGTATTATGTCTCATTTATAGATGACTTCTGGAGGAATACTTGGATATATTTCCTCAGGAATAAATCTGAAGTATTTGATAGTTTTAAAGAGTTTAAGGCTCTTGTTGCGAATCAAACTGAGAAAAGAATTAAGGTGCTAAGGATAGACAATGAAAGAGAGTTTTATGAGAATGAATTTGAAGAATTATGTAAGAAGTGCGATATAGAAAGGAAAAATACTAATCCATATACACCTCAATGGAATGGAGTTGTAGAAAGGATGAACAAGATGTTGATGGGAAAATCAAGGTGCATGCTCAGTGATGCTAGGTTAGGGAAATAATTTTGGGCAAAGGGAGTCGATATTGCTTGTTACCTAGTCAATAGATCACCCTCATCAGTGTTGGATGATAAGACTCCACAAGAGGTATGGATTGGTAAGAAACCTTCTCTCACACATCTCAAGGTATTTGGATATGAGGCTTACATTCATGTTCCAAAGGAAAAAAAGAGTAAGCTAGATAAGAAGGCTAAAAAGTGTATCTTTATTGGGTATAAAGATGGTCTCAAAGGTTATAAAATTTGGAATCGAAAAACTAATAAGGTTGTGTATAGCCGAGATGTGGTATTTAGAGAAATGAAGGATGTTTTTAAATAGGGAGTCCTACCAAGTAAGGAAGAACCAGAGAAAATAGAGTTTTATTTGAAGGATGATGAATCCGACTCTACAAAAGAATAGAAATAAGAATAAGAAGATCATCATACTTCGGTATTGAGGAGATCAGTTCGAGAAACAAGGCTACCAGAAAGATATACTTCATCTAATTTCCATTAAAATTTTGTTTTTTTTGTTATTGATGATGATCCTAGAACTATCAGGGAGGAAGTGGATTCAGAGGATGGAAATCTCTGGAAAAAGGCCATGGATGAAGAAATGACATCCTTGGATAAGAATGAGGCTTGGTATCTAGTGGAGTTTCCAACTGGAAGAAATCCCATTGGCAGAAAATGGGTATTTAAAAATAAGTTGAATGTAGAAGTAAAAGTGGAGAAACAAAAATCTTTGTTAGTAGCAAAAGGTTATTCCCACGTTGAGAGAATTGATTTTGGTGAGATTTTTTCTGTTGTTGCCCAGTTAACTTCTATAATATTTTTGTTATCTATTTTTGTTGCATTTGATTTTGAAGTAGAACAGATGGATGTGAAGACAACATTCCTACATGGGGATCTAGAAGAAGAAATTTGTATGAAGAAGCCATAAGGTTTTTCTATGAAGGGAAAGAAGGAGCTGGTATGCAAGCTGAAAAAGTCCCTGTATGGTTTAAAACAATCACCAAGAATTTGGTATCAAAAATTTGATACTTATATGATGGGATGTGGCTTCACAAGAAGAAAAGAGGATCAATGTGTGTATTTCATATTAATTGGTGATCATTTGAATTATTTGTTCTTGTATGTGGATGACATGTTGTTGATGGGAAACAAAAAGGACATTATCCAGGATGTAAAAACTTAGTTGTCCTCTAAATTTGACATGAAGGATATCGGTGCTTCAAATTTCATTTCAGTCATGGAAATTAAAAGAGATCGGAAAAAGATGAAACTATGGTTAAATCAAAGAAAATATGTTGAGACAATATTTCAGAGATTTAATATGCAGGAATGTAAATCGGAAAAGGTCCCTATTCCTGTTGGTGTAAATTTATATGCAGATCAATGTCCCAAGACAAAGGAAGATGGGGAGGAATTTTCTAGTGTTCCATATGCGAGTGCACTTGGAAGTTTGATGCATGCAATGGTCTATACTAGATCGAACATTGCACATGCAGTGGGAGTTTTGAGAAGGTATATGTAAAAACTAGGAAAGGAGCAGTGGAAAACAATAAAAAGAGTTTTCAGGTATTTACGTGGCACTGCTAACTATGGATTGTGCTACTAAGAAATATGAAGATTGGACAGAGTGTTGGATATACATGGCTTTGTGGATGCATATTGGGTTGGAGATCTAGATTGTAGGAGATCTACAGGTGGGTATGTGTTTAACGTGTTTGGAGGAGAAATCAGTTGGATCAGAAAAAGACAAGTTGTAGTGGCACTTTCAACTACAAAAGTTGAATACATGGCAACCACTCATGCAATTAAGGAAGCAGTATGGTTACAAAAATTGTGTTCAGGTATTGGGTTGGTACAACAAGTTGTAAGGATAGAGTGTGATAGTTAGAGTGCAATTTTTCTATCGAATAACCCATCTTCTCATTCAGAGACAAAGCATATTGATATTCAATATCACTTTATGAGAGACATGGTTGAATAAAATGAAGTGTTGATGATGAAAGTGGACACTTTGAAGAATGTTGCAGATTCATTAGCAAAATTTGTGAGCACTGAGAAGTTCTCTTGGTGTAGAGGATCCATGGGCATTGCTGCACTGGATTGTTGATTATGTAACCCTGTAAACAACCTGTATGCAAAGAAAACAACAAGTGGGAGAATGTTGGGTATGTGTTATATTCTTTGCATGATTAGTAGTGTCGCATTTTTTCCTCAATTGTTTTCCTCGGGAAACGTGTCTCATTTTTTCCCTGATTTTTGTGTTCATTATTGGGATTTTTTTTTTGGCACACATTTATTGCCAATGGTTTTCTATTTTCGATTAAGGAATTACAGTTGTTGACTAATATAGGCCATTGGGTTAGGGTTTTGGATGTCACTGGCTCCTATATGTATATTATATTGTAAACAATGTAACATGATGAATGAATATAGAATATGTTGGTTTTACGGGTTTGGGTTTCCAGGGGAAATATCTCTTTGTAATGTGTGTATTTGTTGGATTTCCAGGGGAAACATATCTATATAATGTGTGTATTTTCCATTGTTATGTTTTTTTACTGAAAATATATTTGCAGTAAATCTTGTAAAAGGTTAAAATCTACACAAATAAATATTGACGTCAGAAGTCTTACCTGGTTATTCTAAGCACAACAACTCATACAGTCATCGTGGCTCATTGTTTCATCTATCTATGCCCAAGGGCAAGACTCTAATTCTTTTTTTCTACAAACCAACCAAGTTACAAGGAATAGTGTTTACGGAGGAAAGTTTAGTGAGACAATGTAAGGAGGTTTAGCTTGAATGAGCGTTATGGTGCCTCGATCCCATCCCTTGTAGTGGAAGAATAATACAGTACACATCCCCAATTTCCATGTGAAATCTGTGAAGTGGAGGGCCTGCATTGGTTAGGTCCATGAAGTGTCAGAATTCATATGTACATGGTAAGTAGACCGTGTATTATGTGAATATTCCACACCTTTAATGTGTTTAAACAATAACATCAGTTTCATAGACTTCCTAGTATAGGTTTAAGTTGTCATCCACTTTCTCATTAAGAGCCATCTTATCCCTTGCATTGTTGGGTAATGGAACATATGTATTTTCGCTAAGACATGGGTGTCACATGTGTTGGGGTAATCCTAATAACTAACCATGATTATATCAAGCGTTGTTCCATAATCATGAACCTTGGAAAATAACCTTATTCCTTCTCAATTAAGTTATCAGTATGTCTTCTTGATTAATTTTATAAACAAATTAATATGGGAAGAACCTTTATGCACTACACGCATAACATAAAACTAGTATGAGAAGACATCATTATGGTTAAAGTATTATTCCTCTTAAGGATAAATTTATTAACATTTTTGTAAGTTGAAATCATAGTAATGAGTCAGATAATGAATTGGTTGAAAAACATTGGTTGGGTCTATAATGTCATTGAAAATAAGACTAAAGTATTTCCCCCTTCAATTTTTTGTTTTAATAGAAAATTTTGGGGTTCATTACATACTTGAAATCAAGACCTCTTACTTAATAAAGAAACTTTAAACCAAGTGAGATAGAACATATTGTATTTTGTAGAATGAGGATTATTGTTGTTGAAGACAACCTTCAAGAGCATGCTCATAAAAAAATGTTTTCACACAAGAAAACAATTTTTCTTATCGATGGAAACAAGGGTTAGATCTTTGTTAGTTTATCCGAAAAATCTAAATTTCCCTATATTTCTGATTTATCAAAATCTCACATGGTGCACTATGAAGAGGATACATAGACATGAAAAACCTTTCTGATGTATTTTTTATTTTCCAAGATCGGATGGGGTGCAAGGAAAAGAGCATACACAGATAGAAAATAGTATCAACTTGAAAATAAAAAATAGAAAACTGAAACAAAAACCATTATATATCTCTACAAAAATTTAAAATGGCATATTTGGGCTTTATATATCCAAATTTGACTGAAATGGCCATATCTTGGACAAAATGAAACCTTTTTGAGTGAGAAGAAAATAATTCCTAACTAAAATGAGCACTCTCAATGTAATGGAATAGTCCTCTCAACCCATAAATGTATGAAAATGGAAAAAAACAGAGATGAGGAAACACAACTTGACGATCTTGATCTACAATGGGAGTGGGTCTTCAAATGTTCTCTGATACCATGTTCAAAAACACAGGTAATCTAAGATAGGATGAAACCTTTTGTAAAATATCACATAAATAAATAGAAGAAAAAAACACAAACGTTTTGGCATGGTAAAATACCTATGGGGAACATCCACAGGCCCAACCAACGTGGCCACTTGGAACATTTTATGAATGAAAAAGAAAAATTTACAGAGAGACTTACAAGAAATTTTATCACAATCAATCGTCAAAAAATGGCTCTCCATGCTCTTTAAATAGATACCATGGACCAATCGGGTGTTAAGCCACATATCAATGTAATTGTTAATATTAAGGAGAACATGAACCGTCATATCACTCTATGTTGGGAACATATCATGAACATCATATTTCCTAACTACAAATGAATACGAATGCATGCCACAGAGACACACTTTTACCTAACGACACATTAGACCAGGTTGATCTTAACTAGATCCTATGTGTATAAATATCCTAACACCCACACAACCCAAATTGCATGGTTCATAGTCTCTAGAGCTTCCTCCCAAATGACTTCCCATCAGAACTATTTTTTAGTGAATGATAAATATTATAGTGGGATGGTATAGCTTAGTGATGAATATCCTCTCATCATAGTTGGTCATGGTAGAGTCTTGATTATATTATGATGGAAAATTTCCACCAACTTCAACGCACAATCACACAATTTTTAACACTCTATCACATTCAATATTCGGTTGCTTGTCTGGCCTCAAAACAAAAAGAATAGGAACTCAAAGTTCCTTTTTCTACAATGTTTAATTGTGATCTATAATATATGGCTCTACATGTGGAATTACCACTACGTGGATATACATCGACATGGAAGAATCAATGAACAATGTTGACGATATTTGCTACAAAAAATTATGTATGAAATTCAGTAAATAATGCAGGTTTGTCGCAGGGTTACTCTGCGCACAAAATCTTGCAATAAAAATAACTTTTCGTAGAGCTTTAAACGGGGTGTTCCACTATGCCAATCTTGACTCATTATTTTTGCAAAGAAAAATACTCAGGAAATATTATTTTAAACATAATTTTAAAACTTGTTGAAATTAACTGCGCACAATCTTCCTGCAATAACATAAATTTATCACTCTACCAAGATAGCTTATAAATAGATTTTAACAATGAAAACACACAATGTGAAAAAATTTAAACACACAACATGACAACACCACACACTATGTTATTTCTTTTTATCAATGAAGGAGTAAATTTACACAAGAAAGATCTTTCCTCCTTGGTCTTTTGGACTTGTGTGATCCACACTTTTACATATTCATTATCAAAAACTCACTAACATGTTCCTCTTACAAATAATTCAATATCTCTGGAGCCCTCAAATTTCTCACAAATAAATGAATCCTAAGTTATCTTAACAAATGCATAAACTAGAGATTTGTTCCTAATATTTAGAAACACACTTTACACCTATGAAAAAAAACTTGATATCTAATCAAACATACTCAACAAAAATGTCTTCTAGAGACCTTTCATAATTATTAAAAAATATAATAAAATAAATTATGGAACCAACTCCCTTGATAAATGTTTGCGACCAATGAGATCCATCTTAAGATTTACTACAAGATTCTCCTGTATCAGATTCTCTAGGAGGAAAATAAATATTTATCGGGTCTTCAATGTTTACGCCATACTTGGAGATTTTTGATAATGTTATCCAAGCAACATCCTCTTCTAGGCAACCTTTCCATTTTACCAAGTACTGGAAATACTCCTTGCCTTTGGTTTTCCTTGATAAATTCTTATCCAATACTACCTCAATTTCCTTTTGCAATGCTCCAGGTAGTTTTTCTTTCCATTCTGCAGTCTAATGTTCATCAGTTACAGGTTCATTTGTTGAAATATTTTGTGTCGCCTTGAAGGGATACAAATATGCAACGTTAAATATTGGAGAAATTCCAACACCACTTGGAAGCTTTATTTCATATGCATTAGAATAAAATTTCCTTAAAATTTTACATGGTCCAATATTTTTAAACTTTAGTTTTTTATAAGTCCCTACAAGAAACCTCTCTTTCTTCAAATACACCATGGCCAAATAACCAACCTCAAAATTCACTAATATTCTCTTCATGTCTTCTCACTACTTATACTTGTGGTTGTTGTCTTGCAATTTCTATTTGACCCTTTCCTACAACTCTTGCATAGTTACTGCAAAACGCTCACCATCATCACTTATTAATTATTGTTTTCCCAAATTCCTCAACTCATACACTCCCCTAGGATGAATTCCATACAAAATATGGAATGGAATCATCCATATGCTTCTATTTGGTGAGTCGTTATATGAAAAATCATCTTGAGAAAGCATCTGGTCCCACTTCTTAGGGTTCTCAGTCATAAGTCTTCTCAAAATATCTCCCAGACTTATATTTACTACCTCAAACTCTCCATTAGTCTGTGGATGATAAGCTGAGATAAACTGATATTAGTACAAATATTTTTCTATAAGGTTCTCCAAATTTGTCCCACGAATATAGTGTATCTGTCATAAACTATACTTTTGGGTAAACCATGGAACCTTACAACCTCTTTAATGAACAAATTTGAAACATTTGTCCCATCACTAATTTTTGTACAACTAATGAAATGAGCCATTTTTGAAAATCTCCCAACCATAGGATAGATTAAATTATTAACTCTATGTGTTCTTGGCAATCCCAACACAAAATCCATACTCATTACATCGCATGGCTTGCTTGGAATGGGTAGTGGTTGATAAAACCCTCTATTCTGACATCTCCCTTTATCAGGCTGATGAATTATGCACTTATTCACCTGGTTTTGCATACCTGGACAATAATAAAAATAATTTACCTGAGCAAAGGTTCTATCTTGTAAAAAATGTCCTGAAAGTACTCCACTTTATTTTTATTTGATCATATTTTCCCTCATTGAACACTTTGCTATGCACAATTTACTGTTGTTGAACAATATTCTTCATGTAGCATGTAGTCCAACCATTGAATTTTGTTACCAGAAAATGGATTTTCACAAGTTGCATAGGCATCCTTGAAATATGCACATCTTGATACATTTATTTTAAACCATCAAAGCCTAAAGTGTTGAATTGAAATTCTTGCAAAATCAAATTAATTATACTCCAAGAATAAACAACCTTATTAGTCTTACCACTTTTGTGTTTAATCACAAAAGTAAAATTTTGCGTAAATTCAACCCACTTGGCATGTATTTGATTCAATTTTGGTTGACTATTTATAAATTGTAATGCATGATTGTCATTGTACAGAACGAATTCCTTGGGCATGAGGTAATGCCTCCACTTCTTAATTGCTTGAACAGTTGCATAAAATTCCTTGTCTAAGAGGAATATTTTTGTTTTTCCTCATTTAATTTCACACTACAATATCGAATTGGTATTTTCTCCTAACTCAAGACAACTCCTATTATAGTCCCACTAGCATTAGTCTCAACTCGGAAGAATATATCAAAGATTGAAAAAGCTAACACATGCTTTTCAATAATCTTTTTCTTCAATAGTTTAAAATTCTTAGCGGCTGATATAGTCCACCTAAATAGTTGTTTGCTTTCTTTGATGTATATCTAACTGAAAGTTCTAATGACCTTTCTATAAAAATTTGTGCTTCCATGGAAACTTCTTAGCTCAAACACATTTCTTGGGGTTGACCAATTCACAATTGCTTGAATCTTTTCTGGGCCCATCCTCAAACCTTCTTCAGATACTACAAAACCCAAATATAATAGCTCCCTCTTCATAAAACTACATTTCTTCAAATTTATCAGCAATTTTTCCTTTTGTAGGGTACTAAAAAACATCTTGAGATGCGTTAAAAGTTCCTATTTTGTCTGAATATAGATCAATATGTCATCTATATAGACTATCACAAAATTTCCAATAAATTCCTTCAAAATTTCATTCATTAACCTTGTAAATGTACTAGAAGCATTTGTGAGAACAAAAGGCATCGCAAACCATTCATACAATCCACTATTAGTCTTGAAAGTAGTTTTCCATTCATCCCCTTCTCTAATTCTAATTTGATGGTATCCACTCTTTAAATCAATATTTGAAAAATACTTTGAAACACTCAAACAATCCATCAAATCATCTACACAAGGAAATGGAAATATGTACCTTTTGGTGATTTTGTTGATTGCTTTGGAGTTAGTGCACATGCTCCATCCTCCATCCTTCTTTCGGATAATTATTGTTGTTATAACACATGGACTCAAACTCTCCTTCACCAAACCTTTATCTAACAACTCCTATACATGTCTTTTAATATCTTGATTGTCTTGTGGGGTCATTCGCTAGGATGCTTTATTAGGAAAACTTGCTACTGGAATGAATTCAATATTATGGCTAATAATCCTTATAAGGGGTAATTAATTTAGAAAATCATCAACTATAATATCAACAAAATCATTCAACATAGCTTTAAATTATGTAGGTAAATCATCCATATTTGTAGTAGTGATTATTACCTTTGCATTACCAATTAAAGAAAAATGTACCTGCTCTCTCTTCTTGACCTCTTGCAGCAGCTCGTTCCCACTTATCAATAGTACAATTGGACTAGCTTCTTCTTTGGCTCCTTTATCCTATGAAGGAAACAACGCATGCCTGTGTCCATCATTTTCTAGAGAGTAAGTGTTCCTCCTACTATCATGAATGACTTTTCTACCCTACTACCATGGTCTTCCAAAAAAAACATGCAAAACATCCATAGGAATTATCTCACATCATATTTCATCGTTGTAGCTGCCAATTTGAATTTCCACCTTACACTATTCATTCCCCAAAACCTGATGTCCTTTTTTCAACTGGGACACTTTATAGGGAGTAGGATGCAGTGTCCTTTTTAGTCCCAACTTCTCTACTATTTCAATGGAAACAAAATTATCTTTGCTACCACTATTAATAACAACTTTGAAATACTTCCGTCCTGACTTGGATACAGTGTTGAATATAATTTTACTATGGGATGGTTATTTTGCTTCCTTCTATGATTTGATTAGAACTCTTTTTAGAAACAATGATTGCCATACCTCAAGAATTTTTTCTTATGTGACTACCTTCACATCTTCGTCCTTTGCTTCTACAACATGTGCATTCCTATGATTTGCTTCCTTGTTCTATGGAAACTACCATGACATGTGTCTTATTTTACCACATGTATAGCATCTCATTTCTCTTCCTCTTCCTCATCCTCTCAAGAAAAATATCATGCCTCTTGATTCTCCTCTTCTTGGTGATTGGTTTCTTGAACTTCCTACCTCTTCTTTTGAAGGTTCAAATTTTCCTCTGTTAGATTTTCATTTTCCTCTTGTTGGACTCCTTCCTTTGTTTCTTTGGCTCTTCTTTCTGGACAACTTATCTTCTTAAAATTTTCTTGATATTAATATTCAACAGTGATCCAGGTGCATATTGGTGGCCACCCACCAGGTCCAATTGGCTCATCTTGTTCATTTTTAGTGCAACACGTTCTTATGCACTTCTTTGTAATTATGGTTTCTACACTTCCGGGGATGTCTAAATCCCTACACATATTCCAGGTGGATACCGATGGAATCCCACCTAATCCAACTTGCTTATTTTATATGTTTTCATGTCACCACATATTGTTGTACTTCCAGGGTTGGTTTGGGTCCCTAAAAAATGTTTTTTTGGATCACCACAATCAAACTATAGATGAATTCTAAGTTTGATGATGTAATGTGTAGTTCTCAAAAATAAATTTCCAACAAGCTATCACACGCCTAAAAAGGATATTGTATGAAAAAGTTACGACCCCGGGAAGTTAATTTACTAACTTACCCAAACGGGGCCCACATGACTTTTGGCATTTCATCTCCTAGGGTTAGGTTTTGGGATGTCTAGCGTTTTGGAATCCCTTTCTATCATAAAAAGTCCTTCAGAGCCTCATTGTAATCATATTCTTGTGAACGATCATATTCGTGACATCTCTTCTCAAAGATAAACTTGCCACCATTATAGCGAGTCTTGCACTCTATATTTTTACAGTCTCTTTACAATTCTTTCATTAATAGAAATCAAGTATTGTTGTATTTCTCTGTGTCTGGAAATTTTCATGAGTATTTCATTGTAATTTATATTCTTTCATTTCGTTCCAAAAATAAATCTGGATCAGTGGTATTAGTATAGGTTTCTCTTGATTTTTTTTCAGCGCATGTCCCCGATGAGGTCCGAGTATAGCCAGTTGGGTCTCGATTTTGTCTCTCTTGAGGAAAATCAATATCGCATGCCCAAGAAAACCTCGATGGCAGTAGAAAATAAAGACGAAAAAGTAGAAGATTTTGTAACCTATTGCTTGAGCAAGCTCTCGTGCAACAAAGGGACGACATGATGGAGATTTTGTCACACATTACTGAACGCCCTCCGATAGCAACAGGCGCATCTTCATCAAGTGACCATTTTGGAGGAACCTCTCCCTTCAAGGTACAAGTTAATTTTGATATCCCCATATTTGAAGGTTATATATGTAATGATCCCAAGCCATTATGCAAGGATCATCATGGTTTTGGTGTCTTTTTAAAACCTTTTTCTGGTTGTGGTATTTCGTCAAACAGTTTGTTGATCTATTTGTTTAGAGGTGTTTATATGTGTTTATGCAGAAAATAAAAGAAAGAGATAACCATGGAACATACCTCAACCATATGCAATATGATAGACAAGCCAAAACATCTCAAATCTTCTTTTATTCATAAGATAGAAGAACCTGCTACAATGAAGATGTCGATCTGGAATGTTAAACAGATGGCCAAGAAGATAGACAATGAATAATAATTATGAGCTGATACAAAATTCTCCCGACAATACAAAATAAGCCTCCAAAGGCTGGATATAAGATGAAGACCAATGTCAAGTGCCAAACCCCTCAAGCTGGAAGATGCCACGTCCTGCTGCAGTACTGAAGCTCCTCAACATTTCGGCCCTGCTACCAAAGATGTCCAATCATCTCAAGAAAGGTGTAAAATAGTATATCGGGTGATGGTAAGAATAACCCAGGTGCCCAAATCTCCAAGATCCCTCTCAATCGTTGTAGATTTGAAATCCCCCACTGAATGGTGCGCCCCACTGGATGACTGAAGCCCTAGATAATTTGGCCCTGCTGAAGGAAGCATCCAAATGCTATGAAACTCTCTAGAAATTTAGATCGGGACACTGCAAGTCACTAGGTGAAGTATCAGGGTCAGATTTGAAGTATAACTCCTCCAAACTGACTAGATCTGAATCTCAGAAATGCCCTCCTTCTCTTTAATTCGTCCCACTGCTCTAAGAAATAATATGAACCATGAAACTCTCAGAAAGCACTATGAATGATGGTGAAGACCCTGCAAGAAGAACCCAAGTGACGGAATATCCAAAGACCCTGCCAATCTCCTACAACGAATCTCTATCCAAGGATGGTGCGCCCCTCTTGTTGGAAACTCTCAACTGGTGCACCCTCTCTCTATCTTCACATGAAACTGACATAGAACCGCTCTGCAACTGAGTAGATCTGGAACTAGAATGGTGTGGGAGAGTATTGCATCTCCGGGACCAATCTTGGGACAAGCTAGGTGGAATATTTCACCACCGAATCATCCTCTAGGGTTTGTTAAGTCAAAACCCTCAAAACCCCCAATGTTGGGCTCACTAGCTAGAAGCCAAAAATCAAAAGATAAACATACATGAATGAATGAG
>JASDQU010816538.1:16847-36174 GCA_032191745.1 Picea mariana
CCAAGTAATGTGCCCAAAATGACCTCTTTAGTGAATTCCATTGACTTATGGCTCAAAATAGTCAAAATCATGGAAATCGTCGGAATGCAACGAAACCAAAGCCAACCTATGCGGAATAGCTCATAATGATGGAATATGATGATCAATGAAAGTTGGACCCAACAATGCCTCTCAAATACCCCTTTACTCACAATAGCATCCATCTGGCTACTCTGGTCATCATAAATCTATGCACTGTGATGATGTCCCAAAGTGGGGACATTACAATATAGATGCAGAAGCGCTAGAAAAATGGTTAAATCTATTAGAAGGTTATTTCTATGTTCAAAATTTTCCCGACAGGTAAAATATCACCTTCGCTCTCCTAAAGGCTCTCCCCCATGTCAAACATTGGTGATAAACTTACTGGGAGCACAGTTCCACGGAGGAATATGGAATATATGTGGTTGAGCCCAATTAGTATTTTTTTGTGGATGCGGTCAAAGAATAGTACTATCATGTTGATAACTATGAAGACTGGTACATGATAAGGACCACATTGTGGCAAGAGAAGAGACAATCAGTGTCGGAGTTCACAAATAATTTCCATACCTTGCGCACCAAGATGGGTATCAAAGACTCTGAGCAACGTCTAGTTCTAAAATACTGTGGGGATCTGCATAGGTACATCCAAACCGAAATGGATTTCCTAAACATATCATCATTGAGAGTTGCCTATCGATATGCTATCAAAATTGAGTAGAAATTTAGGCACCAGAACAAATGGGAATTCGGGTATGAAAATATGCAAGAACCAAAGCATGGTAAAGATGTCCCTAACCAACAACCTCTAGACAAGAATTCCAAGACACAGGACAAAAAGGGTAAAGTAAATATCAAGAATGAAATTGGGAAGTGGTGTGACTTCCACAAAATCCCCTAGAACAACACCAATGAATATCACTTAAAACAGTGATTGGCAGCTGAGGTCAAAGACAGATCCCAACCTTGATTCAAAATCCAATCCATAATTTATTGAAAATAGATAGATCATCGATGCAAACCCCGTTCCTACTGTCGTGACCACAACAATTCAGCTAGAAGAACAAGAAGAAGGGGAGTGCCTCTTCCACTCAAAGATGTGGGTGAAGGGGACCCCATTACATTTCATTGTTGATAATAGTATCCAGAATAACCTCATCTCAGCGGAGGTCACCAAATAGTTGGGGTTGTTGACAAAACCACACCCACAGCCATATAACATCGGGTGGCTTCACCACGGATGAGATATTCATGTCAGACAACATTGTCATCTGTCCTATGGAATCCATCCCTTCAAGGATGAGGTAGTGTGTTATATTTCCCCTCTCGATGTCTGCGATGTTGTTTTGGACCAGACATGTATGTGGAAACCTCATTCTATCTATACGTATAGACCCTGTAGTATCATTATTACTCTAGGAGGTCAACTATACAGGACACCAGAGGTAGTTCCGAATATTGCTCCACCAAAACAACACTGCAAGGTAATATCTCATACTACAAAATTCATCCTCTTCATAGTATGTTCAAAGGATGAACATAAGATCACTACAACCACTGCAGCCTAAAAAACTTCTATGCAGAAAAAACATATTGTCAAAGAGACAGAAGATATTTTTTCTTCACCTACAATGGTGCCTACACAATGCCCCATCCAACCCAGAGACAACATGTTGGTGGAAAAAATTCAACCCATCCAGCAACAGGTTTCTAAAAACCTTCCACAAGCCAAATTCTCCAACAAGGCATGTAACTAACCAAGCTTCAGATCCAAAAAATGATTTCCCCTCTTCCCTACCCACTCAACATATTGGAGACCATTGCTTCCTAGGGGGGGGAGGATTGATCTAGGTGGATATTGGTGGCCACCCACTTGTTCCAATTGGCTCCTCTTGTCAGTTTTTAGTGCAACACGTTCTTCTGTACTTCTTTGTAATTATGGATTAAACACTTTCAGGGTTGTCTGAAGCTCTGCACATATTCCAGGTGGATATTGGTGGCCTCCCACCTTATCCAACTAGGTTATTTTGTATGTTTTCATGTCATCACATCTTTTTGTACTTCCATGGTCATTTTGGGGCTCTAAATTGTGTTTTTTTGGCTCGCCACAGTCAAATTACAGATGGAGTCATATTTTGACACTTTAATGCATAGTTATTGAAAATACCTTTTCGACGGGCTATCACGCACCTAAAATGAATATAGTATGAAAAAGTTATGACCTCACAAAGTTAATGTAATAACTTGCCCAAAAGAGGCCCACATGACTTTTGGCGTTTCATCTCCTAGGGTTATTTTTTTTTATGTCTAGGGTTTTGGCATCCTTGTTTATCATAAAAATGCCTTCAGAGCCTCATTGTAATCATGTTCTTGTGAACAAGCATAGTCATCACATATCTTCTTAGAGATAAATTTTCCACCATTCTAGCGAGTCTTAGACTCTGTATTTTTACAATCTCTTTACAATTATTTCATTAATAGAAATCAAGTATTGTTTTATTTCTCTGTGTATGGCAATTTTCATGAGTATTTAATTGTAATTTCTCTACTTTCATTTCATTCCAAAAATAAATCTGGATCAAACAGTTCCTCAGGAAAAAAGATTGTTTTCATCTTAAATTTCATACCTCAAACCATTTATGTATTTAGCAACCTTCTCACTATCTTCCTCAATCTGACCAACTCTAATTTTCAACCTATAGAATTCCTCTGTGTATTCATTTACTGTTGTAGTTTTATGTATAAGGTTTTTTAATTGTATAAAAAAATTCAATGGATCATCCTTAGGCACGAACTTATATTTCAATTTGGCCACCATTCTGTCCCAACTCCTCAGCTTATCTTTTCCTTTTCTCCTTCGTTGTGCATGCAAATCATCCCACCATATAGTTATATTTCCCTTTAGCCTAGTCACTACATCCTTCACCTTCTTCTCCTCTTCTATCTCTTCATAACCAAAATATTTGTCTATGTAATTTATCCACACATATAATTCATCAACATTGAAATTACCTTTGTACATGGGAACTTCCATCTTAGGCCTAGATCCAACTCTTGTGACCATTCTTACTAGTTGTTCCTCTATTGTTTCTCCTCCTGGAGCTCATTTTGTTTCCTTGTCAGATCTTGTATCTTCACTCTCACGGACATCTCCTATGTAAGGTTCTCTCCGGTGATATATTTCCATGGTCTCCATACTTGCATGGATGCACCTCAGCTCGTAGTGTAAACTATCACTCACCACATTCCTATCGCTTGCTCCTCGCTTGGGTGGCATGATTTATTAGACATAATACTTCTCTAATACCAAAAATGATGCCAAATTGCCACCAACTTGAACCCACAATCATAGATATTTTAACGCTATGTTGCAGTCAATATTCGATTGATTGTATGGCCTTAGATCAACACGAACATGCACTCAAAGTTATCTTTTTATATAGTGTTGAATTTCTCTCTCTCATAGATAAATCTGTGCAAAGAATTACCACTACGTGGATATACCTTTGCATTGAAGCATCAATGAACAATGTTGAAGAAATGTTTCACACATAATTTTGCATGAAATTCAACAAACAATGCATTTGTGTCACACGTTACTCTGCACATGGAATCTTTCAATAATAAAAACGTGCCGCAAATATTTATGGGGTGTTCCACTATGCCAATAATGATTGTTTGTTCCTGCACAGACAAATACTCAAGAAATATTCTTTTAAACAAAATTTTAGAACTTGTTGAAATTAACTACACATGATCTTCTTGCAATCACATAAATTCGCCACTCTGCGAAGATAGCTTATACATATAGTTTTACAATTTAAACACATATCACAACAAAATGAAAACGCATAGCACAACAAAATGTAAACACATAGTGCAAAAACACCCCATGATGTGTTCTTTCTTTTTATCAATGGAGTAAATTTACACATGAAAGCTCTTTCCTTCTTGGTATTTTGGACCTATGAGATACACACTTTTACATATTCATTCTCACACACTCACTAAAATTTATCTCCTATGAAGAATTAAATATATCTCAATCCCTCATATATCTGACAAATAAATGAATCATGAGCTATCTTAACAAATTCCTAAAGTAGATATATGTTCCTAATATTTAGCAACAGACTTAACACCTATGACAAACAACTCGATATTTAATCAAAAAACTCAATGAAAAATGTGTTCTAGAGACATTTCATAATTATTACAAATATAATAAAATAAATTAGGGAACCAACTCCCTTGGTAAATGTTTGCAACCCATGAGGTCAATCTTAAGATCTACATCCATATGCTCTTGCTTCAGATTCCATAGTGGTATATTAAAGGAGATTAGTGGAGTTTTACATATTTTGGGTATGGAACAAAACCTACTATTAGTAAGAACACTTAACTATGTGAGTGTTCATGTTGTTTTATCTAATAAAGGGTGTAATATCGTTAAAATTAGATTAGTAGGAAGATTAATATGTTGAGGACTGATAATGGTGGTGAGTTTTGTTCTGTATAATTTAATAAGTTTTGTAAGGAGAATGGCATTGAAAAACATAATAAAAATCCATATACCCCTCTGCAGAATGGAATTGCAGAATGCATTAACATAACATTGATGGAGAGAGCTAGGAGTATTATAAGTGAAGTGGGCTTAGAGAAGCATTTCTAGGAAAAAGGGGTTGCCACTTCATGTTACTTGATTAACTAGTATCCCACATTAGATCTTGTGGATAAGATTCCTATGGAGGTTAGATGGGAAAGAGGCTATGAATTCAACATATTTATGTTTTTGGTTGTGAGGATTAAGCTCACATGCCTATGGAGAAACGACCAAAGTTGTATAACAAGGGTATGAAATGTACATTCAATAGCCATGTAATCGAGGTGAAAGGGTATAAAATTTGGGATCCCATGGCTAAAAATGTCTTTTATAGAAGGAATTTTATTTTAAAATAAGCTAAGCCTTATCACACAATGGTTCAACTACCACCTAAGACTAAGAAATATGAAGCAAATAATGAATGTAACAAGTTCATGATGGATCTAATAATAAGGGGGATTTAGAGAGTTTGAAAGAGGAGGAAGAAAACCCACCTCAAAATTTAAGGATGTTCACTAGAAATTGAAGGAAATCAAATTGGTACACGTATAGTCTATCTAATTTTATATGTATACTTTCTTTATTTGCTAACACCACTGAGCCTATAACTAGAAAGAGGCAATGGATATGGAAGATAACGAGTCGTGGATATTCACCATGGATGAGGAAATGGTTGCACTTAGAAAAAATGATACATGGGACTTTTTATTGTTACCTGATGGATGGAAACCCATTAGATGTAGATGGTTATTCAAAAAGAAGATCGATTTATATGGCAATGTTGAAAAATGAAAGAAAGGTTCATTGCAATAGTATATTCCAAGGTTGGGTTGATAGACTGTAGTGATATTTTTTCCCTAATTTCTAAGTTAACATCAATGAGACTCCTATTATTTGTAGAAACAATATTTCATTTGGAGAAAAAATATATGGATAGAAAAAAAAATTCCTAAATGGCAATTTGAAGTAGGAAATTTGTATGACACAATAAAACAATTGTGTTGAAAAAGGTAGGTTCACTCGTTATCAAATTAAAAAATGTCCTTATATGGTATTAAAAAGTATCCTATAAATGTGATACCAAAAGTTTGATTATTTTGTGTTGGAATTGAGATTTATGATATCCAAATGACATCACTAATTTTTTTACAAACATGATGGTGGTTATTTGCTTGTTATCACTCTATATGTAGATGATTTTCTATTATTTGGTAATATTAACGATGTGATTTATGATCTGAAGTCTTATCCTTTAGCATAATTTGATGTGAAGTAATTGGGGGATATAAAACATATCTTATGAATGAAGATTATGAGATATAGAGAAAATAGAAAGCTTTCGTTGATCCATAGTAAGTGATCTAGATTATATTGAGAATGACATGCAAGTGGATATGTAAAAAGGAAACAAATAGACGTATTCAACGAAACAAAGTAATATAGTTAAACTCGAATTCTGTTAATGATTGTTTGGAATACAAAATATTGTAAAATTCAAAGAACACAATATAGATAAAATGGTGATAGCTTGTCTTTGAAGAGAGATATGTTCCATCTATGATCATTTGCATGAAATTGATTACAAAGACGTAGAAAAGGAATTTTAACATAAATAATCAATGAGAAAACCCTAACATGTAAAACTCTAACCCAAAAAGATGAAACACCCAAAGGTTTGTGGGCCCCACTGTAGTTAGTTGTTATGTCAACTTCCCTCGGGTGCAAATTTTGCATACAATATCCCTTTAGGTTGCTCCTTAGCTCATCAGAAAGGCATATTTGAGAAGTACACATTCTATTCTTCCTAGAATTTTCCTTTCGCTACAATTTAGGTGATTCCATGCCAAACAAATGTCCTTTAGGGCCACTAAACGACCGTGGAAGTTTGGGACTTGAACAAATGTACAAAAATTGCCAATATTTCGGATCATTCTGAATTAGTGAAATAGGTGGGTGGCCATTAATATCCACCTGGATCAGATGGCATAGAAATTCATCTTGGAGATGAAAGTATGAAATTGATGTTATTGCACTCAATTTCTGATAGGCAACAACAGAGTTAGAATCATTGTTGTATAATTGTGGCCACCTAGAGGTCTCATGCCCAAATGAGTTAATAATTTAGGTTAGTGCCACAATTGAGGGTCGAATGAAGAAATATGCAACATGGTTGGTGTTGTCCTTCTTGTACTTGATGTTCAAGTAAAAGTGTTGTAGGTACATGGAGCACTTCTGATTTGGATTATTTTCGGCATGAAAAGAGAGCGGAGATATAATAAAGAAATGCATAGAGATATCACAAATATCCAATAATATAACATAAATGTATCAGAGATGCAACCATAAACACAGAGATACAATAATACACAATTTTTATTAATGAAATAAATGTACAGAGACTGTAAAAATACAGATTGAAAGACTTGTTAGAATGGTGGCAGCGTATCTCTGAGAAGAGATGTGACGGCTACTCCCATTTGCAATAAGATGACTACATTGAGGCTCTGAAGGCCTTTTTACAATAAACAAGAATTCCAAAAACCCTAGACATTAAAAAACTTAACCCTAGGAGATGAAGCACCAAAATTCATGTGGGCCCCGTTTGGGTAAGTTAGTACATCAACTTCTCGGGGTCGTAACTTTTGCATACAATCTCTATTTTAGGCGCATGATAGCTCATTGGAAAGGTATCTTCGAGGAGATTCATTTTGGAGAAAACATTGAAGGAACTTCCATATTTCTCCCCATTTTCCCAAAAACGTCATTTAGGGCCTCAAAATGGCCCCGAAAGTTAAAAATTGCTAAAAATAGTAAATTACCAAAATTGCTAGAAAAATGGTTTGAGCCAGTTGGAAAGGGTGGGTGGCCACCGATATCCACCTAGATAAATCATACCTCCTTAGGAAGCAATGGTATCCATTTCATTGAGTGCCCGGGGTAGAGGAAAAAATGTTTGTTGAATCTGAATATTGGTGAGTTGCTTGCCATGTTGGAGACATCGCGTTGCTCAGTTTGTGGAAGTCTGTCATGAACCTGTTGAGGATGAGGTTGTTCAACAAGTCGAGCTACATGAGAGGATGGTGTGCAGAAGGAATCTGTGTTCTTTTCTGCAAGCTTTTCGACCTACTTGTGTTGGATAAAAGGTGCTTGGGGCGAGGCTGCAGTGGTTGTAGTGTCCTTCTGTTCCCCTTTTGAACAGATCGTGAAGAAGATGAATTTTTCATTATGAGATACTACCTTGCAACACTGTTTAGGTGGAACAATAATCTGAACTACCTCTTTTATTTTGTAGAGATGACCCCCTAGAGAAACAATGGCACTGGGAGGTCGAGACTCATAAACAACATGGCGTCTCCACATATATGGTTGGCCCAAGAGAACATCACAGACATCCAGTGGGGAAACATCACATAATACCTCATCCTTGAAGGGTTGGATGTCATATGACAATCGTCACTATTGGCTAACACGAAGATCTCTTCCTTGGCAAAGCCACCCGATGTTGTATGGTTGTGGGTGTGGTGTTGTCGACAATCCCAACTGTTTGATGATCTCTGCTTAGTTGAGGTTCTTATGGATTTTTCTATCAAAAATAAAACACAGTGGGATCCCCTTCACCCACATATTTGAATGAAAAAGGTGGTCCCCCTCTTCAGGATCTATTGGTTCTTCTGGTTGAATTGTTGTGGTCGAGACAATAACAGTGGGGTCTACATCAATGATCTGTCCTTTACCAGTATTTTTAGAATCATATTCTGAATCAAGGTTCAACTCCTTTTCTTTGATATTGGTCGCCAATTAATGTTTTGAGAGACATTCATCGGTGTTGTGCCAAGGGATTTTGTGGAAATCGCAACATTTTCCGGTGTCCTTCTTTGTCTTCCCATGACCCTTATTTTCCTATGGCTTGGACTAGTTTTTAGGAGACTGTTTGTTAGGGTTGTCTTTGTCATACTTTGGTTGTTGCAGATTTGAAGTCCCGAACTCCCGTTTGTTCTGGTGCTTAAATTTCTTCTCGATTTTAACAACATATCGATAAGTAGCACTGAGTGATGAGATGTCCAGAAATTTCGTTTCAATTTGGATGTATTTTTGTAGAGCCCCACATTAGTTCAGAACCAAATTTCGTTCAAAGTCTTTGATACCTAGCTTGGTGCGCAAGGTATGGAAGGTATTGATGAATGTCGGAACTGCTTGGCCCCTCTCTTGTCACAGTGTGGTCCGTCTCATGTGTTGGTCCCCATAGTTTCCAATAGGTTAATATTGTTCCTTTACAGCATCCACAAAAAAATCCCAAGTGGGCTCGGCCTCATATATTCTAGACTCCTCTGTGGAACTTTGTTCCCAGTAAGTTTCCCACCAATGTTTGACATGGGGGAGATATTTAAGGAGTGCGAAGGTGATATTTTCCCTCTCGGAAAAAGTATGAACAAAGAAATAACCTTCTAATAGATTTAACCATTTGTCTAGGGCATCTTCATCTCTCTGACCTTCAAATACGGGAATATCAAAATTAACCTGTACCTTGAAAGGAGAGGTGATTCCAAAGTGGTTGTTTGATGAAGATGCACCTACTTCTATTGGCAGGCATTGAAGGATGTGGGAAAAATTCTTCATCATTTCATCCCTCTGTCGTGTGAGAGCTTGCTCAAACAACAGATTGATAGAATCGTCTGCTACACCATTTTTATTTTCTTCGTCCATGGAGGGTTTCTTGGGTGTGAAAGAGAGATCGACTTCAAGAGAGACAAGCTCGAGACCCAACTTTATATACTCGGACCTCGTCGAGGCCATGCACTGAAAAAATGATCAAGAGCTTTTTGACACACCTACCACACTTATAGGGTGGGGTGAATGAGTATGAGGATATTTTTCCCAAAACTTCCCTCTTACACAAAAACTCCTTAGTTAACATTCAACATTTTATCATTACTCATTGTTGTCATTTATAATCAGTTATATGTGCATACATATCATGAGAAACATATATCAACAACATATCATCAACAAATCATCTCCACAAGGAACACAAAGAACACAAGATGTATGTACAATTTTTCTTTTTATTATGGGCTTCAATCCGGGGGTTTTTCAGCAACAACTAAATAGAGTACAACTCTACAAGAGAACCAGTTCTATATGCAAGACTCAGCTTACATTCTCAGCACCAACTGAGATGAGGCAACAATCCTCAATAGATATCAATCTGTCAACATAAACAAGTGCATCAAACATGCACCAACCTATGCCAAACAACCTGTAATCAACCTGTGCCATAAACAAGTGCATCCAACCATGTACCAAGTATATACCAATCATGTTTCAAATACTCATAAAAAATGAATCATCAATATGTACCAACATCATCAACTATACACCTCATGTATGTGCCAACTCATCAACTGCTTGTCTCAACCATGACCAGTTTTGGATTAGTCAACAACCCCAACTTGAAATAATCATAACTTTCTACCTGTAATGAATAAAAATATGAAACTGATACAAAATGTTATTCAGTGTGTTTTATAAAATTCCTCCAAGTGTTACTACTTGGAAACTCTCAGTAAAGGAGTTATAGCAAAAATGGCATACCTGGTTGAATTCTGGCTTATTATAGAGAGCGACCTTGTAGAGAGTGCCCCGCACAACATATTTTTTTAAATGATCTAAAAATGTTACAAAGAAGACTATAGAATGTAACCTAACCAACACATTTGGTTTCACTGAATTTGGATCTGTTATGAAGAAGTTATGGTGTTTTTACCCGAAACACATGTTTTTGACTAGTTTCAGGACTAGTCACAAACCCTATTTTCCACGGAGTGTATCTCCAAAAATACAATGACAAACAAGACAAATTGTTTACCACCAATACTTGGATATGTTTTCTCAATGGAATAGCAATTTCATTGTATAAATCATTATAGAAAAAAAGTTTTAGCAAAAATGGTGAGATGACCTGTAAATAACATACCTTAGAAAACACCATCAAAATAATTTATCCTTCCTTGCATTTCGGCCTTCTTTTCTTCACCTTTCCTCATAATTTTGGCTTATATACCTTGGTTACCTCTGACACATATAGATATTCAATATTCTCAAGTGTGCTTAAAATGAGAGAGCCTTGCCTCTTATTTATACTCTCCAAGTAGCTTCCTTAAAAACATCTTCTAGGTCACTTGGCCCCACTTTCCTTATTTTAGGGTTAACCCACTTCTAATTTATCCATTAAATTTGTTATTTAAATAATTTGTTTTGTATTCAATTTTAATTATAGTACACTCATCACTTCACTTTATTATTTATCTTTTAAAAACCCTTAAACCACTTTGACTACTTTGACCTTTTGGAACTTCTAGATGACATGTGAGGGTGCTCCAACTTCGTAAGGCCATAACTCTCAAACTGCGATGAGTTATGTGACGTTCCACATACCACCAGAAATGGCATGACATGTACTATCCATATAGAATAGTATTGTCTGAAAATATATCATAACTCATACCAATACCCATCAAACAAACTTGGGTCCATTACCCAAACCTGGGGTCTCTAACTTCTCACGGCCATAACTCTCTAACCGTGAGGAGTTATGTGACATTCCACATACCAACGAAAATGACATGACAAGAAATATCCATCTAGGATAGTTTCACCAACAATTTTCTTGATCTTATTCTCATTATTCCACATACAATCCTGGGTCCTCCAACCATTCTTCTAGGATAACTCAATCCACAAAGTGTCCTCCCATGAGGGATTTCACCATAAGGGGACGACTTTGGAGTTCATCCATTTGTGTACATTATCAATCATGATAAGACAATAATGAGAGAATGGGTCCTCCAACCATTATTTTAGGATAACTCAATCTGCAAAGCATATTCCTATGAGGGCTTTCACCATAAGGGGGCCACTTTGGAGTTCATCCATTTGTGCATCTTATCAATCATGATAAGACAATAATGAGTCATCTATACATTTTTCAACAATGCATCATATACCAATGAAATGACATTGATTCATCTTCATCATGTATCAATGACAACTCATTGATCCATCTTCATCATATCAATGACAACTCATTGATCCATCTTCATATATGCATTCTCATCAAGGATAATACATATTATATTACATCAATCATCAATCAATCAATCCTTTGAAATCAATCAAACACTTGACATCAATCAATCAAACCATTGGCATAAATGACAACATGATCCAACAAGATCAACCTCCTATGATACCACTAATCTGGATTATTTTTGGCAAAAAATGAGAACCGAGATATAATAAAGAAATGCACAGAGATATCATGGATATCCAATAATATAACATAAATGTATCAGAGATGAAACCATAAACACAGATATACAATAATACATGATTTATATTAATGAAATAAATGTACAGAGACTGTAAAAATATAGAGTGAAAGACTCTCTAGAATGGTGGCATCTTATCTTTGAGAAGAGATGTGACTATTACTCACATTTGCAAGAAGATGATTACAATGAAGCTCTGAAGGCCTTTTTACAATAAACAAGAATACAAAAAAACCATATACATCCAAAAACCTAACCCTAGGAGATGAAGCACCAAAAGTCATGTGGGCCCTGTTTGGGTAAGTTAGTACATCAACTTCCCGGGGTCGTAACTTTTGCATACGATCTCCGTTTTAGGCGCATGATAACCCGTTTGAAAGGTATCGCCGAGGAGATTAATTTTGGAGAAAATATCAAAGGAACTTCCATATTTCTCCCCATTTTCCCAAAAACGTCGTCTAGGGCCTCAAAATGGCCCCGGAAATTAAAAACTGCTAAAAATGGTAAATTACCAAAATTGCTAGAAAAGTATTTTGAGCCAGTTTGAAAAGGTGGGTGGCCACCGATATCCACCTGGATCAACTTATGATCACATTTATTTTGTACCTTTCCTTTTTTCTACATGAATTAAAGAGGCATGTGATTAGCATGGATTACCCTTTCCTTTTCCAGAATGTAATTCTTCCACTATTGACATGCCTGCATTATGGAGTACATATCTTTGTCATAGGTGGGGTATACAAAAAAACATCAGATAGTGTTTCACTGTGATAGACCACTAGATAACCATGTTGAGTGAGTATTACATAGACATCTATCTTGATCTCAAATGGATGTGGCAGATCTGGTAGAATGAGGATTGGTGCTGAGTAGAGGTGGAGTTTCAAATCCTCAAATGTTTTTTGTTGCAACGTAGCTTAAGAAAATTTGGCCTTGGATCCACCCTTGGTCACCTAGCTTAAGGCCTAAGTGATATGAGATAACTACAACACAAACCTGTGATAGAAGTTGGTGAGGCCCAAGAAGATATGAAGCTCAGTTAATGTCTTTGGAGTTGGCCAATCACAGATGACATGCATCTGGGTTAGATCCACATGCACACCTTACTCATCCATGATGTATCCCAAATATTGAATTCTTTGCATGTCAAAGGAAAACTTCTCCAAATTGGAATATAATTTGTATTGTCACATGGTGCCCAAGACCTGTTGAATGTGATTCAAATGTTCCTCCCAAGTTTTTCTAAAGATGAGGATGTCATCCTAATCTACGACCATAAAGGATATTTTGAATGGAATTAATATATTATCCATCATCTACATGAATGTGGTTGGGGAATTATTCAAGCCAAAAGGCATGGACAATAACTTGAAGAGACCTTATTTAGACTTGAATTTTATCTTCCATGCATCAATTTTCTCAATTTTCACCTAGTGGTAGCTTGACTTCATATCAATCTTACTGAAAATTTTTCCATTCTTAAGCTGATTGAGAATATCATCACTCCATAGGATTGGGTACTAGTTTTTACTTTGATATATTTGAAGGATCTATAATGAATATAAAGTTTCCATGTCCTGTCATTATTCTATACCGGAACAATTGGGCTCTCGCAAGGTGAAGAACTTGGTATAATGTGTCCCTTTAGAGTTATCTCTTGGAGGTGGCATTTGATATCTTAATTCTCCATAATAGAGAGCCTATACACAAGGCCATTAGGTAGAGGAGCACCAACTATCAAATAAATTGATTTAATTACCTGACAGTGTAAAGGAACCCCAATAGGTGAGGCAAATATGTTTTTTTCTCTTCTACTATCTTGTCTGCCTACTTTTTCTATGGAGAGAGACCTCGTGTAGAGGTTTTGGCAGTTTTAGTGGCCTTATGTTCTCCTTTCGACTATACCATAAAGAACAAAAATTTCTCAGTCTAAGAGACTCCATTTTTTCACTGCTTCACAAAGATCATAGAGACTACAGTGGTTGGGACTACCTCTGATACCCTATAGAGTTGACCTCCCAAAGTAATAATGACACCACATAGCCTAGATTCATAAACAACATGACGATTCCACATATATGGTTGTCCTAAATGATCATAACAAAATTAAAGGGGGGTAACATCACACAAATAGTGACAACACCTCATCTTTGAAAGGTTTGATGTCATAGTGCAGGGGAAATTGTTATTTGATGTGGATGTATCAGACTCCCTCGTCAAGCCAAATGATGGTGTATGGCGGAGTGTGTGGTTTCATTGTTAGGTTTAGCCTCTTGACGACCTCAACTAATATTATTTTCTTATGGATACCAATATCAACAATTTAGTGGGGTCCCCTTCACCCACATCTATGAGTGGAAGAGGTGCTCCCCTTCTTTAGTGTCCTATGGTTCCTCTAGATGGACCTTTTTAGTAGCGATGGTGACATTAGGTTTTTCATCAATAATTTGATTTCCTTTATCCAGTTATGAATCAAAGACTCATTCGACATCTGAATCTCAAGATTTGATCTTAGCCAAAAATGACTATTTGGAATGACATTCATCAATGTTATGCCAAGGTATTTTTTGGAACTCGCACCATTTTCTCTTGTCCTTCTTTGAATTCTAATTACCCATATTTTCTTATGGCTTGGAATGGGTGCCTTGGGGTTGGAAATCCTTATTTTGTCCTTTTTTTTCTCGGAGTTTGGGCAACCTTTACCATGCTTTTGTTGCGATGGGTTTGTATAAATGAAATCCAACTTACTACTTTTCTTGAACTTTTTATCAATCTTGATAGAATATCGTTAAGTGGCTCCCAGTGAGGTGATGTCCAAGAACTCCATATTCATTTCGATGTACCTTTGTAGGCCACTATAGTTCTTCAAAACTAGGTTCCTCTTGGAGTATTTAATATTTTTTTTTTTTTGCAACGTATAGAATATGTTGGTTTACTTCGACACTATCTGGTCTCTCTTCTGACATAGACTTTTCCATCTCTTGTACTAGTCATCATAGTTTTCAACAAGGTAGTATTGCTCCTTGAGTGAATCAACAAAAGTCAACCAAGTAGGTCTTGACCAAAAAATTGCAGAATCGTCTCCAACATGTTGCTCAGAGTACGTTTCCCACAAATCTATGAAATGGGAAAGGGATTTAAGGAGAAAAAAGGTGATTTATTCATCGTTGGAAAAATTTTAGACAGAGAAATAACCCTCTAACAGAGTTAACCATTTTTCAAAAGTGTAAACATCTATATAGCCTTAAAACAAATTGATATAAATTTGAACTTGTACATTAAAGGGAGTTACACCTCCATAGTGACTATTGGTTGAAGGTACCTCCATTTTCGTTGGAAATCATCGAAGGATCTAAGTGAAATTATCCATCATCTCACTCCTTTATCGCGTGAGGAATTCCTCAAGCAACAATCTAATAATATCTTATACTCCATCATATCTCATTTACTATACCATGGGAGGATACTTGGGTCGTTGGAATTGTTCTTTCCCAAGATCAACCAGTTAGAGACCCAACTCTCAATAGCGTGACCTCATCAGGGACATGCACAAATAAATAAGAAAGAGAAGATTGCTTTGATATCATTGATCCTTATTATATTTAGAATGACATGAAGACAAAGATATAACAAGGAAACACACAAATATAAGAAAGAAACACAGTAACACAGTTAAACTCATATTTTATTAACGATTATTTGGAATACAAAAGACTGTAAAATGCAAAGCACACAAGATATCTAGAATGGTGGTAGGTTATCTCTGAAGAGAGATATGTGTCAACTATGCTCATTTGAAATAAGATGATTATAATTAATTAGAGAATTCCTTTTAACATAAATCATCAATTAGAAAATCCAAACCACAAGATGAAATGAAAAAAGGTTTGTGGACCCCAATGTGGTTAGTTGATACGTCAACTTCTCAGGGGAGAAATGTTTTTATATGATCTATGTTTGGGGAAATCAATAAATTGTAAGAAATATATATCCAGTAAATACACATTTCATTCATCCTAACATCTAAATTTGACTACATGTGAAACGTTCTTGCGCGCAAAAAAAAACATCGTTTAGGGCCTCAAAGGGGCTCCAAAAGTTTGTGACCCAAAAAATTGTAGAAGAAATTCCAAGATGTGGGACTTTTATGAATTAGTAGAACAGGTGAGTTGCCACCTATATCCACCTGGATCACTAAGTATGTAAAATTGTGCTACAACATTTTTTCATGGAAGATTGCATAACATTGAGTGTTTTGATTTATTCGAGAACTAGCTTTCATTTGAGTAGTGTCCTACAACTCCCATAGATATGGAGGATATGTATTTTCTTCCTTATGATAGTGTATTTGGTATTTGTATCTATTCTATGGTCTATACTAGAACAAACATTGCCCAAGTAGTGGGAGTCTTGAGTCTATTCATGGCTAATCCTTGAGATAAACATTGGGCTACAAGGAAGAGGGTCTTTAGATATTTGTGAGTTACTTATTAATAATCCATTTTTTATCGTAATTACATTTTATGGGACCCACATTCGGTGGATATATAGGTTTATGTGAATTCTAACTAAGAAAGGGATGTATATAGAAGGATATCTATGAGTAGATATGTCTTTCCATTGTTTGATTGAGTAGTAAGTTGGATGAGCAAGAGACAAGATATGGTTTCTTTGTCCACTGTAGAGGAAAAGGATATGGTATCTATGCATGCCTATAAAGAGACCATTTGGATTATAAACCTTTCTTCAAAATTAAGGGTAATTCATAGAATGATTACAATTCAATGTGATAGTAACAATGTTATTTGTCTGGATAAGAACCCAACCTTTCATGCAAAGACAAAGCATATACATATTCAATACCATTTATTTAGGGACATGGTAGATGATGGAAAGGTGACATTATAGAAAGTTGAAACTTTTTTGAATGTTGCAAATGCATTTACAATATCAATGAGCATATGTAAATTCAATTGGTGGGGTGAGCCTATGGTCCTTATGGTACCTAGTAGTTAGATCATAGTTTGATGCATTCTATCTTATACTCTTTCAAGGTATATGACAATTGGGAGAATGTTGGGACAAGTATTTCATACACCTTGTAGTCCTATGGTGTAGTAGTGAATAAACATAGAGCTATGGTAGGGAATAAATGGAGAGGAGTGGTAGGGAATAAATGCATAGTTCTAGTAGGGAATAAATGTAAATCAACAACAAGGAATAATGGCTGAGTAGTGGCAGGGAATAAATGTAGATCATTAGTATGGAATGAATGTTAAACAAAAATAGTTGGCCAATTAATTGTTGTTGGTTTCCAACATGTAAAACTAGAAAACCATAAATGATTTATGTTTTTTTATGCCTCTTTATTATGTTCTAGGGTTGGAGAAAAATAGAGTTTGAGTTTTAACCACAAAAACTTTGTAATGTATTTTAACCATTTAATTTTTGAATAATACATTCAGTGTGCTTTAGAGATTGAGGTTTTTTCTGTGGAAGGATTTTCCAAAAAAAATAATTGTCTAATGGTTGTATGTTTCTATGTTGTTTATTACTTCCATAGCATATTCCACAACTTTATTTCATTTGAGAATCAGGATGATTTTAGGGGCCAATTTTCGCTCATGCGCTAATTTTCCATTCTTTTTCCCAAAAAAACATTTGCTATTCTTAAAATCATTAGTCCAAATTCTATAGGATAAAATTATTTTACCTTAAAAATCGCCAAAGTTTTATACAAACTATATAAAACCCTTAGAAATTTTAATATTTTCACAAAAATATAGCCCAACATTTTATAGTTGGCATATAAAGTATTAGTAAGATTGGCCAAGATTTCTACATTTTAAAATAAATTTGCATCCTTAAAATCATCTATGTTTGAGATATGTACTACACCGCTTTATGTTAAGAACCAAATATCAATATAGCATAGAAAATCCTTAGAAAAAGTACTCAACGCCTTGAAAAGGAGATAATTTCATATAATAAGCCTCTTCGAGGGGGCAACCTCCTTTTACCCCACTTAAATGTTCAAGTACAAGATGATTCAAAATGAAAATTTCTTCTTGGTATATATAGGAGACTAGGAGGTATAATTACAACTAATGGCCTAAAGCTGACATAAATAAAATAACATTACTGATATAATATGCCCCAATTAATGGGTACTGAGCCAATATTAGGGCTTAACATGCCCCTCCCCTTGAGACAAGTGTTGTTCGCAATGCTTGAGTAACTCTGGATGCTTCTGTATAAAATACTCATCTTCCCAAGTGGAATCTTCAACCGATATTTTCCACCATTTAATGAGATACTCTGAAATGGATCTATTCCTCAGCTGGCGAATTCTTGTGTCAGTGATGGATTCAGGCTCCAGTATGATTTTTCCTTCCTCGTCAAGTTATGACAATATAGTTTGAACTGGGATCTTGTCTCCTATAACCTTCTTTAAGCATGAAACATGGAAAACTAGGTGTACTCATTAAGATGCAGGCAGATCCAATTTGTATGCCATAGTACCAATCTTTTGCAACACCTTATAAGGGCCATAGTACTTTGGTGATAATTTATTATCCTTCTTGGCTTGCTTGAGGGACATCTATTTGTGTGGTTGTAGCTTTAAAAATACCCAATCCCCTACTTCAAAACTTCTTTCACTACGATGTTGATCTGCTTGTTGTTTCATGCGATTCTGTGCCATGGTCAGGTTGTCCTTTAAGATTTGGAGAACTTGTTGTTGATTCTTGATGTGCTCTTCCACTACTTGAACTTTAGATTTTTCTTTTAGAGAAGAAGTGAAGGAAGGAGGGTGGTATTCATAAAGTGCCATAAATGGTGTCATTTTTGTTGCAATATGAAAGGAAGTGTTATACCACCATTCTGCCAAGGGCAACCATTTGAACCATTGTGTTTGTTTATCAGAGACAAAGCAGCGAAGGTATCCTTCCATACATTTTTTCACTATCTCAGTTTGTCCATCAGATTGAGGATGATAGGATGAGTTATGAGCCAATTCAGTACCCAAACGAGAAAATAATTATGTCCAAAAATTTCCAGTGAAGATGGGATCTCTGTCACTTACAATAATCTTTGGGTTGCCACGTAGCTTTTGAACTATCTCCATGAATGCGGTGGAAACTTTACTAGCTTTGAAGGGATAAGAGAGAGCACAAAAGTGTGTGTACTTGGTCAATCTATCAACAATCACCATGATGACACTCTTTCCTTCAGACTTTGGTAACCCTGTGATGAAATCCATGGAAACCTCATCCCAGCGCTGACTTGGGATGGATAATGGTTGTAAAAGAAATGGAGTCTTAATTGTTTCCACCTTATTTTGTTGGCAAACCAGACATTCTTCCACAAACCTTTG
>JASDQU010816538.1:39207-68817 GCA_032191745.1 Picea mariana
TAATAGGGAGTGCAGTATCTGCACTCCCTATTAACCCCCTAGGAAAGCGCCCGGCACACATGACACAAACGGAGCACTAGTGTGAGGGATCATCAAACGTAGTTGTCGAACCTGACGCACCCACACACACACATGCAAAGAATATAACATATACCCAACATTTTAATGGTGTTGTATTTCATGTGAAACAGTTTGATGATGTTTTGTTAAATAAAATTTCATAACAAAGTCATGTTGTGCATGGTATGCCTTTATATTTATGATAAAAATAAGCAAAAATACATATGACACATAATATTTAAATGATGAGAAGAAATAAAAATAAAAAGTCATGGGAAGGAAAGTTTCAAGAAGAAACCCATCATGAAAAAATTATTTGAATTTATACCTTGATTTCAATATTTCCTTTGTTTCATACAAGGATACAATTGCAATTGTTGAACAATAATTCAAGTTACCATGTTTCTTCATAATTACCAAATGGATGATGTGGATGTTGAAGATGTAAGAAGACAAACACATGAAAATATTAGACAAAAGAAATGAAAAAAAAGAGATAAGTTAGAACAAATGATTCATGAAGAAAGGGAAGATCGAAGAAAGAACAAAACTGAAGAACAAAGAAATACACAACAACTGCCAACTGAAGAGCATCAAGAATATCTAAAGAAAAAATATCAACAACAAACAACATATCAAAGAGAATATTGACAAACAAAGGCACATCAACTGACAATTGAAGAGAATCAAAAAGAGAATGAAAATGATCATATTGAAAAACAAAGGAACAACAAATGATAACTAAAAAATGTCAAGAAAAAACAAAGTAACAATATGAATGACAAAGAGCATATTGATAAAGAAAGACACAACAAATTACAACTAAATAATGTCAAGAATAGATAAAGAAATAATTTGAATGAAAAAGAGCATATCAACAAAGAAAGGAACATGGAATGACAATTGTGTTAAAAATAATAAAAATGATACCTAGGCAAGTGTTTCTCATCACCTAGGCGCCTAAGGGGTGAGAAAGTGTCTAATGTGGGCCCTAGCCATTTAATTTGTGAGAGATAAATTAAAAGGTGACTTTATGACTTAAGTGATGAGGTGAGTGAATGGACACTCAATCTCATCCACTCATCTAATCCAATCTCCATCGTTGGATTAAGAGACTCTTCAGCTACCTTCATGAGGTCGACTAGGGTAGGAGGGCGCACCCATTCTAGGGTTGTTATTCATTTTTTTTAGAGAGGAAGAAGAGAGGAGGTTGAGATTGAGGAAGGAGGCCATTTACATAACTAAGGAACGCATTCCAAGGCATATTGCTAGAATGAAAATTGAGGTAACAATATACCAGCAATTAGAGGTCGTACAGTACAGATTTTTAGAGGCTATACCAATCTTTTGTATGCACATAAATAGAGGAGGAAAAAAACAATAATTCTGAGGAGATTTCCATGCATTCCAAGGATACCACACAAGTTTTTACTTGCACATAAATTGAGGCAACTACTGGCATGAATTTCAGGGTAGATTTTCGTACAATCCGTACAGTTTTTGGCACAAAAATCCAGAGCCATACAACTCAATTTTCTGGGCATAGTTTTCGAGGTGAAGTCATGATTTTCAAGGTGTTGATTCTGCTACAAATTTAGTATAGACAAATCAGAAAAAGGGAACAGATTTCAATACATTTCATACAAAAATTAATGTTGTGACAATCATACACTTGTACATATTTTTCACACAAAAATCGAGGAGCAATTTCGAGGTTGTTATAAAGGAGTTTTACTGAAGAAATTCTGAGATAAGTTTGTGTAATTTTTCTGAACATGAATCTGTTGTAAAATAATTTTTCTCTGAAGCTCTAAATAATAAAAATCCCTCTCTCACTGGTTTTCCCTTGTGGGTTTTTCTAGGGTCGTTGTTAGACCAAAAATCCCTATGCAAAATTTTCTGAATATTGTGTTGCTGATATCTTTTATTTTCTACATTAAATGTTGTTCAAAATGCTCATGTTTCAGTTCTAATTTTTTTTTTTACATGCTAAGTATTTATGGGTGTCATAAAACTGGGTTTGGGCATTAAACACTCATAAAAATCAGTGAGACATTAAACTGGGTGGGGTCTGAAATTTTACATATTATCAGAGTTCAGTTAAAGAAAGGAAGATTTATATCAGCAAGTCAGAAAAAGGGGACAAGAGTTTGAATTTTTCATTTTCAGCAGAAAAGAGTCAATGGCTATCAGTTTAAGGGTTGAGGAAAAACTTGATGGGGCAGTAAAATTTGGTGCTTGGAAGGAAAGGATGATTTTTTTGTTGCAATAAAGTGAGTTATGGGATATTGTTGAGAACTCCACAACAAATCGAGTGAATGTACCCATAGATGCTACTCTTCTAGCAGCATACACCAAGAAGAGTATCAAGGCCAAGAGAATTATCCTTGATGTCATCAAGGACCATTTTATTCCTCATGTGACAGGGAAACTAAATTCCTATGAGATGTGGGAGTCCTTAACGAAGTTGTACAAGAGTAAAAATGAGAACCGAAAGAGGATTCTGAGAGAAAAATTGAAAATCATTAAAATGACCAAGGTTGAAAATGTGGTCACATATTTTACTAGGTTGACACAAGTGAGAGATGAACTTGGAGCTATTGGGGTGGGCATTGCCGACAGTGAACTTGTGAGGACAACATTGAATGGAGTTTCCAAACAATGGGTTTTTTTTAGGGCATTGTAGCTAGGGAGAACCTTCCCAAGTGGGAATGTCTTTGGGATGATTTTGTTTAGGAGGAGACCCAGAGAGGTTATGTGCATAGAAGTTCATCTATAGGTCATGATGAGGAGAATGTGGCTCTTGCTCGCAACAACAAAAAGAAATTCAAAAAGATTCGTAAGGGAGGAAACAAACTGAAGGGTGAAGGAAAGAAGGACATAAGAAAAATCAAATTCTTTGGATGTCACAAGTTTGGGAACTATGTAGGACAAGTGTCCTAATAAGAAGAAGAAGTCGACAACAGCTTCAACAGAGGTGGAGGATTTCTCTGCCAAGTTCGATAAGGATTTTTCCTTATTGGTATATATTTCCACTAGAGCCACTCATTCCAGTGTGTGGTATATTGATAGTGGTGCCTCCTATCATATGACATGTGTACGTGAGAATTTGAAATATCTTACACAGATTGGTGATCTTGAGGTAGTGCTTCGAGATGACTGGGTGGTCAAGGAAGTTGGTAGTGGGATACTATCATGTCAGAGGGAGTTTGTACCTCCTATGTTGTTGAGAGAGGTCCTATATGTTCCTGGCCTAAAGAAGAACTTGATTTCAGTTTCTACTATTGAGGAGAGGGGTTATAGGTTTTGTTCAGTGATGGACAATTGCTCCTATTTCTCAAGGGGTGTAGTATCACTTTGGTCAAAGTGATTGGGACTTGACATGATAAGCTATACAATCTCATGCTCTATCCAGTGAGTGCATTATTTCATTCTAGTAGAAACAATGATCTTTGTGAGCTATGGCACAGGAGGATCGCCCATTTGCATCATGGGGCTCTAAGGATACTAAGGGAGATTATGACTGGAGTTCCAGAGTTTAGTACAAAGCACCAAGAGTTGTGAAAGGGGTGTTGTTTGGGAAAGTACACCAAGACTTATTTTCCAAGAAGTGACAAGAAAGCAACATGTATACTTGATTTGATTCATTATGACGTATGTGACTCGATGTCTTATGCATATTTGACTCGTTTTTTATAATATGTCATATTCATTGATGAATTCTCTTGGAAGTCTTGGATTTTCTTCATGAAGACCAAAGGACAGGTATTCAATCGGTTCTAAGAGTTCAAAGCTCTTCTAGAGAACCAAACTAGAAGGAAAATCATAGTTATGAGGACAGACAATGGGGGTGAGTATACCTCCAAGGAGTTTATTGACTTCTGTGCAATAGAGGGCATCAAGAGAGAGTTGATTGTTCCTTACAACGCACAGTAGAATGGGATTGTTGAGAGGAAGCATACGGCCATAGTTAGGGATACGAGAGACATGTTGCATGATCAGGGGTTATCAATTTTTCTTTGGTTCAAGGCATGTTATACCGCAGTTTATTTGCAGAACATGAGTCCACACAGAGCATTGGGGAACAAGACTCTTGAGGAGGATTTCTCTGGAAAGAGGCCCGATGTTAGCCACTTTAATATTTTTGGGTGCCTTACATGTTTACATGTCCCTTATAAGAAGAGGACAAATCTAGAACCAACGACATAGAGGGGGATCTCTGTTGGGTATAGCGAGACTTCAAAGGATTTTTGCATATACATCCCTTGCTTAAGGAAGAAAGTTTTGAGAAGGGATGTGATATTTAAGGAGGATGGATCCTTTAGGAAGTCACGAGGGACTGAGATGGGTGAGAAGTCATCACCTCAGATTCAGGTGAGTCCACAGTAGATTTGAGTGACACAGAGTTTAGGAACACTAGTTTCTTTGATGACTGGTCCACATGTGTTATAGGGCCATAGATGTCAGGATTGTAGGTTACTTTTCCACAAGTTTCAAGATCGATTTCTCCAGATTCAACTTCTGGTTCACCATCTTCAAGTGATGTGGTTGAGTAGGGAGATTTTGATCCACATGATACTACTTCGGATAGGAGGAAGCCCAAGTGGCTTTAGGACACTTTGAGGGAGGCACATGGTTCAGTGGGGAATCCCAGGCAAACTGTGAGTGAGAGTAAGCCTCTTCAGATATTTTGCATCTAAATTGCGATGGTGAGAAACATCAGGGAGTCTGAACCTTCCACTTTTGAGGAGGCTGCTGGAAGACAAGTTTGGAGAGATGCCATGATGGAAGAGTACAGTTTCATCATGAAGAATGATGTTTGGTAGATTATTCCTAGACCTGAGGGGAAGTTGGTGGTGACTTCCAAGTGGCTCTACAAACTTAAGTATGTTGTTGATGGACGCATTGAGAAGTACAAATCTCATTTTGTGGATTGGGGATTCTAGTAGGTTGAGGGAGTTGACTATGATTAAACCTTTGCTCCAGTTACTAGATATACCTCGATCAGGTCGGTGATCTCAATTGCAGCATAAATGGGTTGAAATATCCATCAGATGGATGTGAAGACCTCATTTATGAATGGTCTCATACAGAAGGAGGTGTATATTGAGAATCCATTGGGATTTGAGGTGCATGGGAGATAGTCTCATGTATGTAGAGTGAATAGTACATTATATGGGCTGAAACAAGCTCTCACATATTGGTATTCTAGGATTGATTCCTACTCGGAGAAGTTGGGATTTGAGAAGAGTGAGGTAGATCCCAACCTATATTTCATTGTGGTTGTAAAATATCCTCTCATACTCTTGCTATATGTTGACGATCTATTCATTACAGGGGTTGAGAGACTCATCACTAGCTGCAAGGAGAACCTTGCTTCAGAGTTCGAGATGAATGATATTGGACCGATGCATTATTTTTTGGAATTGGAGGTTTGGTAGGATATTGGACACATCTTCCTGGGATAGGGGAAGTATGCTTGTGACATTATGAGGAGATTCTAGATGGAGGATTGTAGGACCATGACCACACCCATGATTACTAACTAGAAGAAGATTCCTGTTTCTGAGTAACAATTGGTTGATTCCACTTTATATATTCAATTGATCTGTTCATTGATGTATTTGGTCAATACCAGACCAAATATTTGTTTTGATGTCAACACCCTTATTCAGTTCATGGTGGAGCCTAAGAGAGTGCATTGGGTGGAAACAAAACATGTGCACACGTATGTTTTTGGTACAATGGATTATGTTGTGGATTATCTAAGAGGGGATGGAGTTCGATTGGTGGGCTATACAGATTCATATTGGGAAGGATGTGTCAGTGACATGAAGAGTACTTATGGATGTTGTTTCGGATAGGTCTCGGCATTGGTTTCTTGGTTGAGTCAGAAGAAAAAGTCAATGGCTTTGAGTTCTGCAAAGGCTGAGTATATGGCTTCTAGTCAAGCTAGTTTTGAGGCTCTTTGTCTTTGCAAGTTGCTGGTGGGATTACTTGGTGTGCAGTTGAGGCTCACTATGATTTGTTGTGACAATCAGAGTTGTATTAAACTCTCTGAGAATCTAGTTTTTCATGACAAGTCTAAGCACATTGAGATTCGATATCACTTCATCTGGTATTATGTTTAGAGAGGAGCAGTTGAGCTATAGTACATATCTACCAATGAGCAGGTTGTGGACATACTCACCAAATATTTGGGAAAAGGAAAGTTTATATTCTTTAGGGACAATCTTGGAGTGGTGAGTAACACTTTCCTCGGTAAAAGGGAGTGTTAAAAATAATTTAAAAGTACCTAGGCAAGTGTTTATCATCACCTAGGCACCTAAGGGGTGAGAAAGTGCCTAATGTGGACCCTAGTTATTTAATTTGTGAGAGATAAATTAAAATGTGACTTTATAACTTAAGTGAGGGGCTGAGTGAATGGACACTCAATCTCATCCAGCCATCTAATCCAATCTCCATCATTGGATTAAAAGACTCTTGACCTACCTTCATGAGGTCAACTAGGGTAGGAGGGCGCACCCATTCTAGGGTTGTTATTCATTTTTTTTTTAGAGAGAAATAAGAGAGGAGGTTGAGCTTGAGGAAGGATGCCATTTGCAGAGCTAAGGAACGCATTCCAAGGAGTCTTTATAACACACAAATCGAGGTAATAATAAAAAAATAGTTAGAGGTCATACAATATGAATTTCTAGAGGTTGTACCATTCTTTTGTATGCACATAAATCAAGGAGGACAATAGAAAGAATTCTTAGGATCTTGGCATGCATTCCAAGGCTTCCACACAAGTTCTTACTTGCACACAAATCGAAGAAACTCGTGGCATGAATTTATGGGTAGATTTTCATATAGTCCATATAGGTTTTGGCAAAGAAATTGAGGGTCATACAACTGAGTTTTATGGGCACAATTTTCAAGGTGAAGGAACAATTTTCAAGGTGTCGATTCTACTACAAATTCCATACAACCAACTCAAAAAAAGGGCATAGATTTGAATACAATCTGTACAACAATTAATGATGTGACAACCATACACTTATACATATTTATCGCACAGAAATCGAGGAGAAATTTTTGGGTTGTTCTGAAGGAGTTTTGTTGAATAAATTATGAGATACATTTGTGTAATTTTTTTGAAGATGAATCTACTATAAAACAATTTTTCTATGAATCTCCGAATAATAAAAATCCCTCTCTCACTGGTCTTCCCCTTGTGGGTTTTTCCAGGGTCATTGTCAAACCAAAAATCCCAATGAAAACTTTTATGAATACTGTGTTACTGATATATTTTATTTTTTGCATTAAATGTTGTTCAAAATTGTCATGTTTCAGTTTTGAAATTTTGTTTACATGTTGAGTATTTATGGTTGTCATAAAACTAGGTTTGGGTATTAAACATTGATAAAAATTAGCGAGACTTGAAACTCGGTGGGGTATGAAATTTTACAAATTGAAGAACATGAAGAACATAGAAAAAAAATATGAACGAACAAGAGCATATCAAAGAGAATATCTACAAATAAAGGTTCAACAAATGACAATAGAATAACATCAAGAACAAAGAAAAGAAAAATCAGAATGATGGAATGCATGTCAAAAAAGAAAACAATTTATTCCACCAACAAAGAAATTGAATTAGTTGATGCAGAGAATTTTGATATTGATCCAACTTAAGAGATTCAAATTGAGAAGAATATACTTCTTGCATTTCACAATATGAATTTTGAACATAAAGAATTTCATGATAGGATTGACCAATTGACTCAAATTCAAATGTGTCTTGTGTGTGAGGAGTCATATGTGGAATTTGGGTATCTAATACAAATGCATTTCCAATGTGCATGAGATGCGGGAGAGAAATAACCTATCATAGATTTTAAACTCAGAACCATGTGAATCCAGGATTACAACATCGAGTCCTTGAAGTGCTCACACAAGTTGAAGAGGTGTTGATAGCGTGCACATCTTCAATTTTTCAAGTTATGCATTCAATAGGTGGAAAATACAAATATTGAGGACACGCCATTATTTTTTCTCAAGAGGTTAAATACGTTGTGATAACAATATCCCAACATATTAAAGAATTAGATTTGATGATTATTGTGTGGAAAAAGGGTTAACAAGGAAACTTTTTACTTAATATCATCATGAGAAATCATTCTCATGCTTCCTTTGTAGTTTTTGTAAAAAGGAATGTGGAATATCTACCTACAACAATGAATGAGTTACAAGAACATTTACAAAATACTCTAGATTCATGATTTGTAGAAAGATTAATTTTCTTTGGAGTTGTACTAAGAGGTACACGTGCATGTTGGAGCAAGTGTTATTTGACTTGATTCATTAGATTGGGTGTACACTGTTATTCTTCACATTGAGTGCAACAAACATGCATTAGCGGGATTTGTGATATTGCCTTGTACAATTCCTATATATTAAGGGAAAGAAAGCAAATGGATACGTCAAAATGTAATTAATAATCCTCATATTGTAGCACATTATATCCACTTAAGGCATACAATGTTTCAAGATGAATTTTTTTTATCGTTTTCATTAAAATCTATATTCTTGGTGTCACTTTGAGTGGAGACATCATGGATCTCCACATGTGCATGTATTTCTATCGTTAAAAAATGATCCTAGTATGAACAAATTGAACTGGGATGATCCTCAAGTTAGATATGAAACATAATATTTTGACAGATGTGTGTACATGCAACTAATGCACATGATTGACATCAAAGAAATATTCAAGTTGGAATCAATGTTGATGACCATTCTTTATTAAAGGACACACAACAAATATTTCAATATCATCATATGATTGATTATGAGGAACTTCTCAATTGTGTTGAACGTCACATGGCTTGTAGTAAAAACTATTTATTCGAAAAGGGAAAAGAAAAATTGGTATATCGATATAAGGCACCATGGGATTTATGTGATCCATCAAAAATTTACATTGATCAGATTGGAGAAAATAAATATGAACCAAGATTAAATAATTATGGATTGAATACAAACAATCATGAAACATTGATGATGTGGAGGGAAAATGTAGATGAAACATTGATGATGTGGAGGGAAAATGTAGATTGTCAACTTTTTCTTTTGAATCATGTGGTCATTAATTACATAGGAATGTTGCCAAATCTAAAAAATAATTATAAACATTTAATAATATGTTTATGCATCTCTCCTCTATTCAGAATCCAAATGAAGAAGAAGAAAATACATACAAGAGTTTGTTTTCTAGAACCATTATTGATAGAGATATAGGTGCATGGGAGCTGTGCCATTTTCTTCTAGAGATTCACATTTCTAAATGTAGTCTTAGATTTGTGGTTATGAATGTTGGTATGAATATTTTCAAACAAAGGCATACTAATACATATAATGTTGACAATGATAATGCTCTTATTCATGCATAAAACAAGTGACCAACTCATATTGAGAACCTTGCATTGATAGATATCGTAAAATCATGGTCATATGAAAAACTTTGACACGAGGATAAATGATTTCCATAGAATAATGCAAATATTGTAGATTTTCCTTCATTTATATCAGTTCTCGATTGAGAATATGTCAATTTCATTGAGTTTTATTGGTGTGATTTGGTGCTATACAATACCTTCCATGATTTACGTAGAGATATAGGCCACACAATTGATGAGATAGTGAATAATTGGGAAAACTTGAGATACAAACCATCTCATGTTCAATGCAATCCATTGCCTCCAATCAATCCAGCTCAGTCTTGACAAAGAAGAATAAATTCCAAATCCACCTATAGATTCTAGGGAGAATGAGTGGGAGATCATTTGTATATTGTATAAGAATAAATTTATAAATTACGATGAATTTGAGAAGTTTAGACATAAGTATCATGATGTTGATCATAATTGGAACACAAATTTTGTCAATGAAGATACTTATAAATGTTCTACTCATTTCATATATCATAAGCAAAAGTCGAGGTCCATTCTTACTAAACAACATGCAAAGTCTTATTCATTTGAAAGTCATTAAGGAAATAAGATCATTTGATATTATCCTTGACCATTATAGACTAGGAGTTGATCCGTTGCATATGATAATCCAAGGAAATGCAGGTACAAGAAAGTCATATTTGATTGGAGCTATTAAAAAATCCCTTGAAAATGAATCTCTTCCTAAGAAGATTTTGTTACTTCTTTTATACCCTACAAGAGTTGCAAATTTGAACATATTTGCAACATTAATTCATTATCCACTTTAATTACCAACAAAAGAGATAAAATGTGTATAAATACCACATTGCATTTCCTTATAAGAAGAGATGAATCAAGTGAAATATATCCTAACAGATGAAATGAGTTTCATTGTGAGAAATATGTTAAATAATATTGATTCCAAACTTCGTTGGGCTTTCCTAGAAAATGTTTACATTTATTTTGGTGGGAGTTCAATTATATTCGTGTGTGATTTAGGACGATTGGCACCTATTATGGATTATAAACCTATATATGCATATGAAGGACTTGCAAAATAATTATGGAACTCGTTCACAATAGTTGTGACCCTTGATATCATGTTTCAACAAGATGGACAAAGCAATGAGAGAAAACAAATTTTGTAATTTATTGATGAATGTTAGGGATGCAATGCCAACTATAGAATATTAAATGTTACTTATGACCCATATATATACTTCCTTGGATGCTTCCACAAAATATTCCTTTGGTAAGGAAACACATTTGTTTGTGACAAATGATGATGTACACAATCTTAATAAGCATTGTTTAGGAAACCTAAACTGTCCTATTGCATCTAGTGATGCTACAAGAGGAAAAATAACTACTCTATGGAAGAAAATGAGGAAGACATGGAACTTCAGCTAGTTGTCACAATTGGAACTTGTGTGATGCTTACATCAAACATATGTACTAATGCATGACTCATCAATGGTTCTCTTGGAGGTATATATAAATTGTGTATAACCCTATAATTCTACCTCCGAAACAAACACATATGTTTTAGTAATATTTGAGAATTATGTGGGAGTTCCACGGGATGAATCATTCCCTCAAACAATTTATATTAAACCTATTGAAATACGTAATAAAAAACAATTTCCTTTGATTCTTTTTGGGGCTTCACCATCCATAAATCACACGGATTGGCGTTGGTGAAAGCTACTATTAATATTCATAAGCAAGAGAGACAGGGTATGACATTTAGTGCAATATTTAGTTAGAGATTTAAATGGTTTATGATTTCAACCTCCCTTTTCATATGATCAATACAAAAAGATGGAAAAAATAACAAGTGTGATTATAAGAAAAGAAGAAAAATAAATATTGAGATTGATCACATTGTAAACTATTTATAATTAACTACATTCTTATTATTCACCCTTTTCATCATTCAACATCTACACTTTATTTTTATTCAACTATTCCTCATCTCACTCTTGAAGTATACTTTCGATCCATAGTCTCTATGTTCTCAACAAACTAAGATAATTGAGTAAAATTATAATGATCAAAATAAACTTAGACATATACATATACATTATGTGGATGATTTCAAAATTTTTGTTACTTTCGACCACTTAACCAGCCTAGATTAATCTTAACCACAGATCTATCAAGCGTCGAGAGGGATCAAATCTCTTGAGGTGTAAGCCTTTAACCTTTCCTCAGGTTTTGCATGCTAAAAAAGGTTTGTACCTCAAGAGATTCAATCCATATCGACACTTGATAGATCCAGGATTAAGATGGATCTAGGATGATATTTAAACCTATAAAATAGTATGGTAATACATTTATTTTTAAGTAAGTTGGTTTAGAAATAAAATTATTTTCATTTGTACATGATTTAAAGAATTCCATCATGTATATATTGATTGAGAAACATAATAAAAACCAACATATAAATTCCAATATAGTATTATCCTTATGTTAATGGAAGTCTCCATAAGGAAGTGGTGTCTCATACTACCATAATGTGTTGCTTATCCTTTCACTCCGTCTTTGTTAACATTCAAAGATTTAGAAACACCAAAAAAAAAACTCATACTACCATAATTGTGGTTAAGATGTGAGTATTCTTGTTGCTTATCCTTTCACTCCGCCTTTGCTAGCATTCAAAAATTTAAAAACACCAAAAAAACACTCACTATAAGTACCACACATTACCCCATTTACATGGCTTCCTAAAACATACCCTATTTAGTCAAATACTCTTAAGATTCATTGGTCTCAATATTATTTCTACAACGTATATGCCACTCATATTTATGTTATTGATCCTATATATATTTTTCAAATATTTGTTATATTTGTTATAATACAATTTCATTTTAACTTTATTTCTTTGAATCTGAATAAGAATACATGTTAAATTCAACTTTGTTGTCAAATTACAATGAATATAATCATTATTGGCTGCTAATGCAGAATGCTTCTGGGTTTTGAATACAAACTCTTAACAAATGTGAAGGAGAGTTAGCTCTTACTTTACAATTATGTTATTGATCCTCATTTTAACTTTATTTCTTTGAATCTGAATAAGAATACATGTTAAATTCAACTTTGTTGTCAAATTACAATGAATATAATCATTATTGGCTGCTAATGCAGAATGCTTCTGGGTTTTGAAGACAAACTCTTAACAAATGTGAAGGAGAGTTAGCTCTTACTTTACAATCAAAAAGTGGTTTCATTCTAAAAGTTATCAGCAAAAGTTCAGTTTCTCTTAATTACCAATACTTTTATTTGAAATAAAATGTCTTTAATATTATTTTTCAACATATATACCACACAAATTTATCTTATTGATATTACATATCTTTTTTTTAATATATTTCTTAAATTTGCTATATTACAATTTCATTTGAACTTTATTTCTTTAAATATGAATAAGAAAATATGTTAAATTAAACTTAATTATCAATTGACAATGAATATAGTTATTATTGACTGTTATTAGCTAATGCAGAATGCTTCTTGTCTTTAAGACAGACTCTTAATAAATCTGGAGGGAAGAAGCCCTAGATCTTACTTTACAATCGAAAAGTGGCTTCAGCCTAAACGTTATCAGAAAAAGTCAAAAGGTAGTTTCGCTTAAACGTTATCAGAAAAGGTCTGGAATAAAATGTTTTTGGTATATTTTTAAATTTATAAAAACAACTTAAATTGTTTTCAAAATTTCAGTTGACTCTTGTGGTTAATAGTTAATGCAGCCGTGCGTATACAATTTAGAGCCGTCCAAATAACTAAATCTCTTCCATTTACATCTACTTTTTACAGTTGAAAATGTTTGTATTTGTACAGTGTAGTTTTGGATTATATAAACACGCAACGCGATTCAGTTTCATCGTTTTGGTAAAGAAATGGATTGAACGAGCCAGAAAACTGTTGTGTAGATCATGTGACAAGGACTCAATAAAATTTAAGAATTTAAACAGCACAAATAAACGCTCCGATGTATGGCCTAAGCTGCAAATTCAAATTTATATTAATACTAAGACGGTTACGAACCTCCCATATGCATATCTCAATGATTTTGACAAACAAGACACTCTGCTAACAAAAACTACACAACAAAATGAGTAAAAAAATGGTTGATTTTGACAAACAAGATACTTGGCCAAGAAAAAACAAGACACAACAAAGGAGAAAACGATTGAACTTCAGACAGATTGCACGCGGCATGTATTAAAATGAAGTAGAGACCTGTTGACATTGACACGCCTTGGTTCAGTTAATCAAACATATCTAGAAAAAAATGTACATTTGGACTTTCTTGCAAAGAATCTAAGCCCTAGGTAGTAGGAACAGCTGAGAAGAGGCAGTTGAAATTGACAGCGGGCGTTTAAAGTAAACAGCAATCTGGTGTACGACGAGAAATTGAGAGCCTTCGTTCTCGATTGCCACAAGCACGACGAAAATGTGGTGCACTTGCCGCCTTCTACCTGTCGTTTTAAAGCTTCGATGTCTGTTGACCTAAATCTTCATTTCCTCTTGGGGCGCTAAAAATTGCTCATATCCATCTGCCGCCATTTGGTCGTTAGTGCGGTCATAATTTCACAGTACGCTTTGGAGGATTTGCTTATTCAAAACCAGCCAACCCAAGGGCTTGTTATCCCTCTTGTTATTTCACTCAGAGCTCTCAGAAATTGGAACGCGTTCCCTGGAAATTCGTACAGTGGCAACAAGCCTACGAGACTAACACATACACTTCGTGATGGTGGATATGAGCTGCTGGTGATATTAGTGTTTGGCTTTACCGCACTTTATTTGCAAATTGCCATTGGTTAACATTAATTAATTTTCATTGGCATTAGTTGACTTTAGTCGAGTTTGATTGATTTGACTGGATTTTGTTTGATGTTAGTTGAATTTGGTGACTTGTGGTTATTGGTTCATTATCGTGAGCTATATTGGACTGTGGACTTTGGACTGTGGGTGACATAAATTGATCGTGGCAAATTTTAATTGACTTTTGTTTACTTGGTTGCCTTTGCCTTTTTTTGTTAATTATGGGTGATATTTGTTGTTGACTTAGCTTGCTTTAGTTGGCATTGATGCATGTGGTTGATTATAGTTCATATTGGTTAGTTGTGTTTGATTATAATTGATTTTGGTTGATTTTGATTGATTTAACACAAGGTTCTTGAGTATGGTTAATATTTTTTTTTTTGGTTGGTTTTTATTGACTTGTTTATATGTGGTTGGGTTGGCTAATTATGGTTGATCATATTTTATTGTGGTTAGTTTTGGTTCACTTTGGTTGATTATGGTTCACTTTGGTTGATATTGGTTTGATTTGGTTTATTTATTGTTCACTTTGGATAACCTTGGTTTAATTTGGTTTAATTTGTTGACCTCATTGATAGTGATTGACTTGTGGTTGACTAAGATGGCTAGGTTGTGCTTAGTTGAATGTGGTTGACTTTGTTGACTATTGTTGAGTATGCTCAAACGTGGTGAAGTATACATGGTTAATTGTGGTTGACTTGGATCACAAAGGCTAACTTTCATTGATTTTGGTTGCTTGTGGTTGACTTGGCTAAGGTTGTTTGAGTTTCAATGTAGTTGACATTAGTTCACTATGGTTTCTTATGGGTGACTATGGTTGTCTCTTGTTAACCTTCTCAACTATGTGAATTGTGGTTGCCTTTAGTTAACTTCATCACTTAGGTGAATTGTGGTTGAACTTTGAAACTATGGTTAATCATTCTTGGATTTTCTTGACTATGGATGAATGTCATAGAGTATGGTTGAATTTAGCTCAAATCAATTGGTTGCGGTTCACTTTCCCTAACTATAGTTGACTTTGGTCATCTTTGGTTGAGTTCAATTGAATTTGGTTCAGTTCGCTAATATTGGTTATTGTAATGGAAGGTGCTTAACTATGGTTGGATTTTACTTCCTTTGACTGAAATGATTGAATGTGGCTGAATTTGTTGACTATCGTTCATTATGTTTTAGTGTTCTTGGCTTTAGTGGATTGTAGATAATTCTGGTTGAGTTTTGTTGACTTTTATTGACTTAGTTAGTTGTGGTTGAATTGGATGACCATCACTAACCTTAGTTAATTATGCTTGACTTGGGCGACCATAGTTGGTTATGATCGAATGTGGTTAAATATACATGGTTCACTGTGGTTGACTTACTCAATTAAGGTTGACTTTCACTAACTCTAGTTTCTTATTGATGACTAAGCTAAGTGTGGTTGACTTTCATTATTTTTTACTTTAGTTAGTTATGGTTGGCTACGAGTGATTGATGTTGATTTGGTTTCCTTTAGTTGATATTGTTGCCTAAGTGGATTGTCGTTGAATTCATTGACTATGGTTGATTTTAGTTTAGATTTGTTGATTGTGGTTGAATTTGGCTAATTATAGTTGACTTTTGTCATGCTTGGTTGGATTTCGTTTACTTGGGTGAGTCTTGTTGCCCTTATGAAATGTGCATGACTATTGTTGACTTCTGTTACCTTTCGTTGACATGATAGAATGTGATTGACTTGGTTGATTGTGGTTGAATAAGTTTCATTATGTCTAGATATTGTTCACTATTATTGAGATTGGTCGAGTCTCCCTAATTTGGTCAATTATGGTCGAAATGTTTTAATATGGTTGATCTATGTTTAATATCATTGGTGTTTCTAACTATGGTTGAATGTGTTTGACTATAGTTGGATGATTATGCTTGACTTGGATGAATTAAGGTTGAGTTTTATTGATTTTCGATTACTTTAGTTACTTATGGTTGGCTTGGATATTTTTGGTTGACTTTTGTTTCCTACGGTTGCGTAAAATTGATTACGATTGACTAATTAAATGACTATGGTTCACTTCTCAAATAATAGTCTATTTGACCAATAGTTGTTGACCATGGTTGACTTGGATCATTGAGGTTCACTGTCATTGAATTTGGATACCTATAGTCTACTTTGAAAAATGTAGTTAAGTTTAACCATAATTAACTATGATTCACTAGGGTTAATCAATGTCGCATTACGACGTTGTGTGAGGGTTAATTCACATCGTGGATTGTTTGTCAAGGGTTAATTTACATTTTGAAATTTTACAAGGGTTATTGTGCATTCCGAGATTCAACAATGTGATGTTCACTTCATCGACTACGTTTAACTATAATTACCCATAATTAACTCTAAAAAAGTAACATTTAGTTGATTATTACCAACCATAATTTAATTGATTGTGTTAAATACAGTTTCCTATGATTAAGTATTGTAAATATGTTCATTACAAACATGCTTTACTTTTATTTTTATTTTTGAGGAATATGAGAGGTTTTTTGAATTTAAAAATATATTAGTTTAAAATATTAAAAAAATGTTTTAAAATATATTATTTAATTGACTCTTTTATAAATGTATTTTAACTATCAAAAATGTTTGATATTTTAAATGTCTAAAAAGCATGTTTTCAAAATCAATATTAATAGAGATTTAACATTATTTTTAAATACTTAAGTTATTAAAAAATTTATATAAAAAATTTTAAAAATATCATTAAATTTTTTTTTTATCATTTTAACATTTCACAGTTCCAAATTATTATTGATATAAACATTTTATTCTTTATCACCTTGAAATAAAAATATCATTCAAGTACGATTTCATAGTTCAAAGTAGTAGGGAAATAAAAAAATTTATTCTTGATCATTTTGAGATTTTATTACTCCCGGCCATAAAGGGAAGGAGGGATTATATAAATCGGTCTTTCTTTTTACATTAGTTTCTACATGCAAATCAATGTGAAGTTTTAAGTTTTATAGTATTTTATTCTCAAACAAGGTGTTATTAGTCCCTACCGAAGGTTAAGACTATTGCAATTGATTCATTGTTAACTATGCATTACTTAACCTTTGATTTTTATTTTCTTTCCATTCTTTAATGTTGTACATAGCCAAAAAAAAAAAAATTATGAACTTTTTACAATATTTAAATTAGTTTTATATGTCCCGCACGGGTATAGACGGATTGGCAAGTGCCGTGTAAATGGAAGGAAATTTGTAAAATGAAGTCTCATGTTCGATTCTCACCCGGATTTACTCGTGCGCCATTCTTGCGGGCTGGGTGGTTGCACCTGGGGTTATAGTGGTAGCCGACGGGGATCGACCCCGTGTCACGCGAGTACGAGAACAGCCAGTTGCCGATTCCCCCAGTAAAAAAAAAAACAAATTAGTTTTATACGAAATGCTATTGGCTCATGCATTTGGAGTCTTATTGCCCACATAATGTTATTTTTCATTCTTAAAATTTATAACTAGACATTGTTCCTTTCCGGTCACTCCCACATTAAGTAAGTTTAAGTTGTTATAGAGCATATAACCTAAGTAGTTTGTTTGGATTGTAAATTTATTTCATGTCTATGTTAATGTCAGTGATTTAATGTCTTAAAACTACCATTAATGTCAGTGATTTAATGCTTTAAAACTACCAGAAAAAGGCTCCTTCCAAAATGTTGAGCCACTACTTATGTAAGTGCTTTAAATTTACTAAAGACAAAATGCTCCTTTGAAAATGTTGAACCACTACTTGTTGCCTATGTGCCACCGCTTCACCGTCGTCTGTGTGCCACCGCCTCCACTTCCTCATTGTTACCTCTTGTTTGCCACCACCTCACTATTGACTCTTACTTACGTCTACCTCTTTCTTTCCACCTGCTCTCATCGCTACATTCCCATGAATCGGAGGTTGCCTTCCACCTGCCCATGAATCGGAGGTTGCCTCTTGCTTGTGGCTACCTCTTGCTTGCCACCTTCTCTCACCACTACCTGCCCATGAATTAGAGGTCATCTCTTGCTTGCCACTTATTCTCACTTCAACCTTCCCATGAATCAGAGGTCATCTGCTCTCACTGCTACCTGCCCATGAATTGGAGGTCACAGCCATGAAAGAGACAACCTGCATCCATAAAGTCTCATCTCATTATCTTTCGACTATGACAGAACCCAGTGTCGATTATGAAAAAACCCAGTGTATATGTACAAGAATCAATAGTGTGCAAGGTATATTAAATCTAACCCTATCTTACAATTTTAGTTTGTATAGCCTAGGCTTCTATGCAAGGGACATTAAATCTAACCCTATCTTAAAATTTCATTCAATTTGTATAGCCTGGGCTTTGTTCTTGATAGAATGAATACATAAATTGGAAAGCTATAAACTATAAACTAGAAAGTTTTACATCTACTAGATTAATTGGATGAAGTTCATTGTAGACTTAATAATTACGCCGATAGGCATCCCCCTATTGGAATCTATGGATTAATCAACCTTTTAATCATAAATTTTAATCTTAGGGTTGCCAATTGAAGATGCTGGCATATTCTTCATCATCTTCTCTAATCAATGGATGAGATTTTGATAAATTAACTTCCTCTCATATAAGTTTATGTGATTACTTTATTACATTTACTAAATAAGATTAAAAATTTACTTGTTTACCACCTCATTGCCACGTTAAATGAATAAAAATTGATTATACTTAAATCAATGCGACAGGTGTGAGGATGTGGGAAATTGTATATTGCCTCTACCCACGATTCTGCTTCCTCTACCCACAATACCCACTATTCCGCTTTCGCTTTTCAATTTCATTCCACCCTACGTTATGATCAATCGAGATGGATCAATGGAGAGCCTGTGCATTTTTAACTGCACACATTGCTTTTCAATTTCATGCCAGGTTTGCAATCAAGAGGATGTGTTATGGATCAATGGAGAGCCTGTGCATGTTTAGCTGAGCACATTGCTTTTCAATTTCATGCCAGGTTTGGCCTGTGTCTCAAATGCCACCCCGCGTTATGGATTAATGGAGAGGCTACATTATGGATCAATGGAGAACCTGTGCATTTTTAACCGCACACATCTCCCTTTCGGCTCTGTGTATTCCTTGCATTTGGTTGCTTTGCTATGGAGACCATTATCTTAGATCTAGGTTTAGGTTCTTTAAATGTTAAGGCTAGATGCGACTTGTGAATTTAAATAGATGCAAATTTCAATACAGAAAACAATTCATTACAAAAAAACAGTAATTGTTTGTACCAGGAATTGTTGCGAATTGTAATGTAATGTTTTAAGAATTTCTGTAATGAATTGTTGCAAATTGTAATGAATTATGTATTAATACAGAAATTCTGTAATGAATTGTTGTGATTTGTAATTAAGGCTAGATGTGAATTGCGAACTGCGCACCTCATATTCGTTGTTTGCTTGCATTGTAATTTGTATGTTTGCTCTCATGATGAGCATTGCATTATGATCAACACGTTTGCAATCCTAGTAATAATTTTGTATGTTTGTTGTGTAGCTTAAAAGTTTTATTTTAGGTCTTTTCATACAATTTTTTCCAGCCTCCCTCTCTGAGTGCTCTTGCTAGCTCTTGAATTAAAATAATAAGTATAATCTTGAGAAGAGAATTTAATAATGTTCTTGCAATGACGACAACGGCTACGAGTAATTCCAGTGCCCAAGCTCTCGATTCTAATACTCTGATCGATTTATTGAATGAGAATTCAATAAATCTCTGCTAGGTCTCCTGCGATGAGGAGTAATCGTTTTCCTGGTATGGGAGAAGAAGAACCCACCAGGAGCACAAGTGAGGAAGTCGGGGAGGTATCCTACCCTAATTTGATTTGGGGTCATTGTTTTAATTGAATTCAAAACTGTTAATGCTAACCAACTACAATATGTCTGAACCATTATTAACTTCCACTTTATTTTCCTCTGTAGCGGTTTCATCATCGCAGAAAACCAGTTTCTGGTTTCTATATGTATTTACACGCAATGTTTTTGAAAAACTTAAAATTGTATACACTCGGAATAATTGATGCCATTGCTACTGTAATAATGATATTACCATTAAAAAGAAATAATTATTTATTTCATATTAAAAAAAAATAATAAAAATAATAAAAATAATAATTATATATATTTTTTCATATTAAAGATTCAATAAATTTGGATATCAGGGTCCTTACCAAAATTTGGGGTCATTGTTTTAATTGAATTCATAACTGTTAATGTTAACCAACTACAATAGGTCTCAACCAAAATTTGGGGTCATTGTTAGAAGATTGCAATGATTTGTATTATATATTCTTTTCGTGGATAATAGAAAATATCTGCTCGACACTCGCATTCCTACGGTAGTGACTGTTTGTGACATCTTCTGTTGTATTGTCTTTGTTTATATTACTTTTTGTTTGATTTACTTTAAGATATTTGAATTCGATCTTAAAACATTACATTTATTATTTATTATTTGATTACAAAACATATTAAAAGAAAAAAGACATTATATAAAAAAGATTATTATTATTTAAGAAAAAAACATAATAAAAATATATTATAAGTTTATTTAATTAAATTTATTATATCTGAAGAAAAAAATATTGAATTCATTATTTGATTATAAAATACATTAATACATAATTTTCATAAAAATATATTATATTTAAGAAAAAATAAGAAAATATATTATACAATCATTTGATTACATTTATTATACCAAGAAAAAGACATTACATTTATTATTTGATTGTAAAAGACAGTATAGAAGACATTATTATATCAAGAAAAAACATTACATTTATTATTTGATTGCATTTATTATATCAAGAAAAAAAGACATTATATGTGTGTGTCTATGTGGAATTTAATTAAAGTTTTGTATGGGTGCGAGACTTATTTAGAACAACTAAAAATCATCATCTCTAAAGTTAAAGATGTTTTTTTATTAATATCTTTAGAACAAATATGATTCTAAGTTTCTTTCTATGTAATACATCACATGAGTTCAAAGTTCCTATTTTTATGACAAATGAAACACTTTGTTATTTCCATAATGTGTGGAACATGAACCTACCTTGTCATGTGACAAACATAACCTAATGTTGTAATATGAAAAGTAAAGTCAAAGTTGCAATATGAGTAACATAGTATTGTTGCAATGTGATCATAATAGTCCTACTGTCTCAATGTGATGAACATATCCCCATCATAGCTTTGTCGTCATTGTCACATTTTGACAAACATAGTAACATAGCAAGGTTATGAACCTAGCCCTATTTCCAGAATGTGACAAACATAGCTTTGTCGTCGTAAAGTGACGAAAATTTACTATTGTCGCAATGTGATGTGAAACAAATATCCTAACATCATAATGTGTGAAAGATTTCAAAATGTCGCAATATGACAAACATATGCCTCGTGGTCACAATGTGACAAATATATCTTAATGTCATAATGCGAGAAACATTTGTAAATTTCGCAATATGACAAACATAACCCATTGTCCCAATGTGACATAAACAACCTAATGTCGCAATGTGACAAACATAGCCCAACATTGCAATGAGACAACAATTCCTTGACGTTGCAATGTGACAAACATAACCCAATATCAAAATGTAATAAACCTATTCTAATTCCATAGTGTGATAAGAAAAAACGCTATGTTGCAATGTGATGACCATAACCTTATGATGTGATGTGATGAACAAAACTTGATGTCATAATCTAACAAATAAACCTTATCAGCATTGCAATGCGACAATAAACCATGGTTAACCACAATAAACATGGTCCAACATGGTTAACCATAATCAACATGGTCTCGATGTCGTAATGTGTCAAACATTTCCTAACGTCGCAATGTGATGAACATATGTGAACAATCCAATGCAACGAACATTGCCCTATTATGACAATTTAACAAAATAGCCTCATAGTAATGTGATGAAAATAGTAATGTTGAAATGTGACGAACATATAAGGACATCATAATGTAATGATGATAATCTTGTCATTGCAGCATGATGAACATTTTAATTTTATCGCAAACATATCCATGTCATCGCAAACATAGTAATGTCACAATGTGACAAACATATAGAGACATCACAATGTGATGAACGTAGCCCTTTCATTGCAGTTTAACGAGCAAAAATGGATGTTGTCATGTGATAAACATAATAATGTCAGAATGTGACAAACATATATGTACGTCGCAATCTGAAGAACATGGCCTTATCATCACAATGTGATGAACCTAGCCTTGTCATTGCGCAATGTGCCAAACATTTTCAAATGTCGCAATGTGACGAATATAACGTCTTCTCACAATGTAATGTGCAGAACCCATTGTCGCAATGTGACAAACATAACCCTACATTGCAATAAAATGAATATTTTCTAATGTTGCAATGTGATGAACATAACCCACTTTGATATGCAACGTTCATGTTCATACCTCATTATGTTACAAAACTCTTTCCTTTGTGAGAATGCAATGAACTTTCTGACGTCGCAATGATATGCACATAGACTCGGCATAACTATATGACGAACCATAGCACCACGCTGTGATATACGTGCATATTCTGACGTCACAGTGTGACAAACATTTCCAAACGTGGCAATGTGACGAACATAACCCCTTGTTGTTATGTGATGCATAGAACCTAATATCGCAATGTGACATAGTAATGCCTAGCAACGCAATGTGACGTCACAATGTGACAAACATTTTCAAATGTCGCAATGTGACGAACATAACCCCTTGTTGCTATGTGATGCATAGAACCTAATGTGACAAGCATAGCCCAACATTGCAATGACATACATAGTGCAATATTACCTTCATACAATAAGTTATACATTAATGTTTTAATACTTTAATTTATAAATTACATTATTTTTTCAGTTATTTAATACATTTAATACTTGTATTTATTATTTTATACATTAATTTAAATATCATTGATGTATTATTTAATTAATACATCAATACATTAGTACATTAATGTATTATTCTATCAATGTATTAATACATTATTAATATTTTTTTAACTAACCCGTTACTTTAATACATCACATTATACATTAGCGCATTGATACTTTAGTTTATACATTGCTTTAATGTAATACTTAATCAATACATTAATACATTAGTAAATTAATTTATTTACATATTAATACATTAATTAATAGATCATTAATATATTATTTCATTTATGTAATATCACATTAATGTACTTTTGCATTACTAATGTATTACTTTATAAGAATTAATTTAGTAATAACTCAATACAATGCATTTATGTAATGTTTAAATTTAATTGTTAATACATTAATAAAAATAAAATACTAATAATTAATTTAATATAGTATAAAATGTAAATTTAATGTATTAATACTTTCTTAATATATTACTAGCTTATTAATATATTTTCAATGTATTACTTTATTAATGTAGCAAATTGTGTTAATGTATTAATAATTATTGTATTAATTGAATTAATGTATAGATGAATATTGTATTAATGAATTGATACTTTCAAGTAAAAATGTAATATATTAATGTTATGTATTTATATAATAATATTATAAAGTAATTTTAATGTATTTTTACTTTATTATTATATTAATTGTTTAACACTATATTATTTAATATTATATTAAGATACCCTGGATGGGGTGCCATGTTGCAAAGGGAAGCCATTAACCAAAGAGATGCACCATTAATACATCCACCGGTGACCATCCCCTCAGCCATTAACCAAGCATAAATCCATGCAACCATATCCAGGCGATGAGCCCCTTCGCGCAAGTGATCGGTACAGTGCACCAACGCACTCAGAAGCAAGCCTTAATGGCCATGGCGGTTGATGTTGTCCTCCTCCTTATCACCTGCCCTGATAGAATTGAGTGACATTCACCCATCGCAGCGTCAAGTGCAGAGTTAATTTTAGCAGAGCGACAGTTTGCAGACCCACTGGAGCTCTAGAGCAGAGCCTTCCACACGCAAGGAACCTTGGTCATCTCTAGGGTCTCCACCATGCCCAGAGCACGAGGTAAGCCGCGTAGGGGTGCCGCTTAGTACGCAGCTAAATCTCGTTGCCAGAGACAAAATAAATTTGAGCAGGTGTTAGCCATGGCGTCCTTGCGAAGGCGTAGAAAACCACGAACACCTCTAATGGCGTACGTGGAAGAGATCACCTTGGAAGACGCCATGAAAAGCTATCCCAAGCTCCCTCTATTCAGAGTCCTGGACAATTGGAATCGACCCACTGATTTTGGCACTGATGATAAGATTTCGCCTTCGTGCAAACTGCTCGGTTCCAGTGCAAATCGCCCGGCGGAGAATTTTAACACCTGCTATGCTAAAGAAGAGACTCTGTCCTGCATAAAGGGAAGCAGAGACTCACCCCCCAGTGCACCTATGGAAGCAGCGACCCATCTTTCTAACCGACCGACACATCATGATTGCACAGCACATGCAAGTCAGGGAGCAACAGGGCCCATTCCCTCAACCTTCGTTGATGGCCACTGGCAGGACCAATACCCCTTCACCAATTTGGGGTACCTCGCTCTAATCTTCGATATGTGGAACCTATTGGATGACCAAATCTTTCACATCGCTCGAATCGACCATTGACTCGACATGCTGTTCGCTGCTCATTCTAGGACTCTCCCTAAATGGAAATGCCCTTCGTGTGCACAAGCTTACGCGTTTCCAGCAGGATGGCGAAAGCACGGGGACGAGGACGAGCTGACCGGATAAGAGGTTCAATGTTGTTCCTGGTTAGAAATTTTTTTATGTTTTTGAACCAGGCTTTCGCCCAGTTAGATCTTAGCTATTTTGCAACTAATTTTTTGGCATACAGTTTAAACTTAATGGTTGGAAGTCCTGGTTTCCTTCGGGCAGGACAATTCTCTGATAGTTTTGTTTACTGGGAAACAAATGGCACAGGATGCCCAGCTGTCTTGGTTTCCTATTTAGACGGGACAACTGACATCATAAACAGTCATTGTAACTTGTTAATGATAATATAACAGGTTCTATCCTTTTTTACTTAAAAAAAAATATTATATTAAAATATTTATTAATTTCATTAATACATTCTATTATACATTAATGTATAAATATAAACCATGTACTTTACATTATTATTAATCAATTAATACATTACATCCATAAAATAAGTTATTCATTAATGTTTTAATATTTTAATTTATAAATTACAATAATTTTTTAATACTTCTATTTATTATATTATACATTAATTTATATATCATTAATATATTATTTAATTAATACAAATTTACTTTAGTTTATTAATACATTATCTCATCAAAATTTTAATACATTGTTAATATGTTATTACTTTATTAATGTTTTAATACTTTATCAATATATAAAAATGTTTTATCGTATTAATATCTTAGTATAATAATATAATACATTAATGTATTTAATTAATATATAAATAATATTTTATTGTATCAATACTTTAATATAATAATATAATACATTAATACATTATAAATGTGTTTTTAATTTATTTAAATTTTATTATTATTGTAAATATATGTAATGTTTTATTATAATAAATACATTATAATGCTTTATTTTATTATAATAAATATATGTAATGCTTTATTATTATTATTAATTTTATTAATATCTTTGTTATTTACTATTTTATTTTTGCTAAATTTATTTATAATCTATAGATTAATTTTTAGATTATTAATATATTATTTTAATAATGTATTTCTTTTGTTTTAACTTATTTTATTTATGCTATATTATTTTTTATTTTATAAATAATTGTTATTTAATATTTATTTTATTATTGATAATCAATTCATAATTAATCATTTAATTATTATTAATTAATAAATATTAATTTCTAATTTCTAATTAATTATTTTTTATTAATTAAATAATAATTTGTTATTATTTAATAATTATAAATAAATAATTATTAATTGATTATTATTTAATTCTTATTATTAATTGATTATTATTTAATTTTTTTTAATAATTTATTAATAAAATTATTACATATATTTTTTTATTATTTTCGTAATAAATTATTTAATTAATAATAACACTAACTAAAAAATTAATAATTTTATTTTAAATAATAATTTAATAATTACTAAATAATATTTAATTATTACATTTAAAATGTATAAATGTGTTTATGGTTGTGGTCATGCATGTTGCCCGTCAACTAACAACAACCACATTAAGTAAAAAGTGGTTGATATACACTGATCGACACCATTTTCCACTTTTTTAAAATTAATGACATCAATAGACATATTTCAACCACTTTTTAGTTAATGTCATTATTACTAGTACTAGAAATAATAATACTAGAAAAACGATGTATTAAGTCGACTTAATAATACTAGAAAGAAAGAAAATGTATTACATATCCTTTCAGTTAGCCCTGTGATTCCCCATGTTGATCTACCACTTGGATTGCAACCTTTAGATCAATAATCTACATTTTTTGATATTACGAGCACTGAGCTTGGTTGCTAAGTTTAGAATCATGCCATAAACAGATATGCACAAATCCTAGTTGAAACAGAGGCAACAAAGAATTACCCCACGAAGCCACCATTCTTCAGAAACCAAAAGCACAAAGTCATTAGCACCGAAGAACTACAAAGGGATCCCGAATCTACAGCACAAATCGCCCCAATTCACGAGAGCCGCTTGGGTTACTTGGAAGTCACCATTCTCTACCAGCCAAAATAAAAAAATCATTAGCACCAAAGAACTAGAAAGGGATCCCGAATCTACAGCACGAACCGCCCCAATTCACTAGAGTCGCTTGTGTTGCTTGGTTCCTCGTATGTCTGAGACATCGAACATGCATGCTAAGAAGTTTCCAGGACATGCTCGAGCAGATCCTTCCCCTCCTACCTAATTTCCATCTCTTCGCACTAAATTGAGCGAGTCAAATAAGGTTTCTACCCTTCTTGGTCGGGCGGGCCACTAAAGGATTGGCATGGTCACCAAACCTGGTAGGATTGATGGCCCCTGTATAGTAAAGTTTTCATTCACCAACCCATATGGATATGCACGTGGCTCATATCCTGCAACTATTCTTTTCCTTTCATTCTTTCATCTTGGGTGGGTCGCTTTGCCTTTTGTTGTGCGCTTAGCCTGTTTTGTGCCGATCCGGAGGAGATAAAATCGACTCTAGCATTGGTACAATATCTATGGATAAAACAAATAACGACAAGGAAGCTGAAGAACGACACAAAGTGTCAAAGGATACCTGGAAGAAACAGAAAGCCAAATTAGCCAGAAAACCATCAGCAATTATAGAGAATCCGAGGAAGAGAAGGAAAAGATCCACAGTTGCTATGGCAATATTTTGTGAATCAACAAGAAGCTCTTTCGGCGAAGCCTTCGGCGAGCGGAAGGCAGTTCTACATAATTGTTCTGCCTCTAATCCAGTCTAATTCCAAAAATAAACAAAGAAAGTGACCCATCAAGCCAAATATCTGAATTATTGAAAGAGAAGGAGAGGCCTTTTTCCCGGAAACTGGAGCAGTTGTTGGTGACGTGGATCTCCAGATTTATTAATCTCCCCTGCCATAAATTTCTCAACAAATCTCACAGCTCCCGCATTTAATTCTTCCCTCCTTCTTCATTCTTCTATGTATCTGGACTCTTCTGCTAGTTAGTGTATTCGTGAAGCTTCTCCTGTCTCTAAAAAATACTCTGTTTTGTAAATGCATGCAGCTGCTGAGTACTCTATTTTTCTGGAATGAATGTATGTTGCATACTCTGTTTTTTGGAGCGCATGCTGGATGCTCTGTTTTGTTAAATGGATGTATTCTGTTCTGTTTTATTACTAAGATATAAACTGTATGGGGTTGTTTCTTTTTCTGTGAGCATTTTGTATGTAGATGCTTTTGATCCAGCAAAGTGGTATCAGAGCCGTGTCCTCCTCCTCCTCAGATTCTGAAGCCGAGTCGTCCTCCTCGGGTTTTTCAGCCGAGCCATCCTCCTGCTCAGGTTTTGAATCTGATAAAACAAGTGCGAGAGATATTCGCCGCTTCGTTTGAGAGATTAAGTGGTTCCAGGGAGCCGACCACGTATTTCTCAGCGCAAGAAGGGCTGCATCGATGTGTGGAAGTTTTTGAATGTATCATTTGAGTGCCGAGAATCAAACCTGGGACGGAGTGAGAGGTTTCTCAGAGATAATTGCAGGGAGCGACGGCAGGGCATGGATTTGAATAGCTTAGTCGTGACATTGCGCGAAATATAGTTCTCGCCAGCCATTGTGGGAAACCTTGATTCTCTGTGTTTTCAGAAAACTGTGGCTGCAATGCCCAGAGATTGGAAAAGGAAATAGAGGAAGAACAATAAAAGCAGGCAAATTTTATTTAAAAAATCATGGCAGGTGCAACTGGAAATATTTTACAACCCCAGATTCCAATTTTTAATGGCAAAAATTATGACTACTGGAGTATAAGAATGAAAACCCTGTTTTGTTCCCAGGATGTTTGGGATTTGGTTGAAAATGGGTTTCCTGAACCAGCAGACCAGCAAGCTTATCAGGCTCTTTCACAAGCTGAGAAGGATTTGTTGAAGGAAAATAAGAAGAAGGATTCCAAAGCATTGTTTTTTATTCAGCAGCAATGGAGGAATCAATTTTTCCTAAAGTAGCTATTGCTACAAGATCAAAACAGGCATGGGAAAGTTTGCAAACAGCATACCAAGGCACAAGCAAGGTAAAAACAACAAAATTACAAATTCTTAGAAGGGATTTTGAAAACTTACAAATGAAGGATACAGATTCAATAGATTCATTCTTCACTCATGCAATGGCAATAATAAATCTGCTTAGATCATATGGAGAAACCGTTGAAGATCAAAAGGTTGTAGAGAAAATACTTAGAAGCTTACCTACAAAGTTTGATACAGTGGTAATAGCCATTGAGGAATCCAAAGATCTCACTCAGCTATCAGTAGATGAATTAATGGGATCACTCTTATCACATGAGCAAAGATTAAATCAAACAGGGACATCATCATTGGAGAGTGCATTCAAGACTCAGCTTTCATTTGGCAGAAAAAGAGGAAGATCAAATTATAACAGAGGTAGAGGACGTTTTACACCAAGAGGAGGAAGAGAAAATACACAATTTGAAAGCAGAAGACCAACATCAAGCCCACATGCTCATTCTACACCAACAATA